>OX246746.1:21096094-21338594 GCA_945910005.1 Isoperla grammatica
CCCAGAACCAAGGTATGAAGCCTATGCAAGCTGATGACCAAGACCAACCTCATCAACCTATGGAAGCGGAAACACCCCCTGCGGATTCTGGTTACGACTTCAATCCAGGAGAATACCCTGAAAATCCTTTAGAAGTAATGAGACCACCAACACAAAAACCGAACCCTTACGATCAAGATTCTGGTGCATTCCTACCTACACCACCTGACATGAAAGAAACAGTTAAACACAAACACAAACCAACTCATCATTTGCCTTACGATGACGACGGAGAAATATCATTTCACCCTCCTGAGAAACTCCACCCTAAAAAACCACATATACCCCAATACCCTCCCGAATCAGGTCAGCCAAATCCTTACATGCACGGTCCTGGGCCGCCGTGGATCTACAAGCCTGAGACAAATGAGTACACATATCCTTCAGAGAAGAAAGAGAAGCCCAAGAAACATCAAGAACACCCGGAGAAGGAGAAGCATCCGTTCGACGGCGTTGAGTACATAGACGACGACGAGTTCCCAGAGTACTTACACCACCATGGGCACCACGGTCATCACCACCATCATCACCACAAAGAAAAGCCGATGAAGACGACAGAAAAACCAATGGAAGATCATGACAGTGAAGATCGCCAGAAGAAACCCTACAGTTACTATTACCTGGGCAGAAAGCTGTGGTTCATCCCGTTGTACTTCAGCGTTTACTTCATTATTTATGTAACGGCGGTTAATTCTGAAATCAATAGCACGGCACAAAATATCGTACCCCAGTTTGACTGAACAAGGAAAGAGTGAAGACCGATCGGGCAGAGATGTGCATCTGGATGATACCACGGAGCTCGTTTATAGAGGGATTGACAACACTCGGAGCAAATACAGTCAAGTGCAATAAGTTTCTGTAAATCGCTAAAACTAAATACTCTTTATATTATCAGTCGTACATTTGAAAGTCTGTAAAGAAATTGAACTTTTTAAACTAAATTATAATTTATTTATTCTTTATAACGTGTATTGTGGTGCGTGATGTAATGTGTATTTGTATTTTGCTTAGTGAATTAAAATTATGAATTTCTTATGTATTTCCAGTCGTTTCATTGTTTCTCTGATTTTTGTATTATTTCACTAAGGTTTTATGTGGAGGCTAGTTATGTGTTATCCAATCGATTTTTCCTAATCAACCATACGCGCTGAATACTATAAGTAATCGAATCTCTTGCAAATTATTACACAAATATGGTAACAGATCGAATCCATATATTTTGTATTTGTTTTGAAAATTAAAGATTTAATTCATAATTAAACAAACAATACAAACAATAAAAACAATGGGAGGTGTTGTAAGCAATCATTCCAGTAGTTTGACATAGGTCATGTTCGATTAGACACACCAGGTTGTCTGTAATTAAGTGTACTTACCTCTGTCCAATTTGTGGAAAGACGTTGGGCTCTATTTGGATATCAGATACACGTCTTTATTCTATCTTTTTAAGATTTTCGAACATAAGATTGTGGACAATGTTGTTATAAACTCAACAGCGCTAGGAAGATGCACGAAGGGTTTCGTAAGACGTGACAATCAAGCGATTTGAAAGTGATAATGAATGCCAACGTTACTGCTCCGGGGGTGGGGGGGGGGGGGGGGGGGAGAGGGAGGGAGGAGACTGTAATTTCTCACTTACTCTGAGACCGGGAGGAAAGAAATAAAATACTCTAATCCCAACGTAATAGTCTCATACTGACCTCAGATCCTCAGATCTTCTTTCCCTTTCATGCACGTTACTTCAACGAAGATCAACAGACTTAACTAGCGTTATTTCACACATCCGTAAAGATGATCTTCCTCATTAGTCAAGTAAGTACGCTGTGTTCCACACACATTCCAGGTAACCAACCTAGAGAGTAAATTATCCCTACTGTACCTGTTTCTAGTAAATAGTAGCAACTTATGATGTGACAGTGGCGTATCCAGGAATTGGGAAAGGGGGGTTTTCAACCCATATAGAGAGTGGATGCCGAAACATAATTGGGGTTCCGGGGGGCTTGCCCCCCGCAAAAAATCTCGTCAAGGTCATTTTAGTGCAAATCTGAGCGTTTTACAGCGGCCAACTTAAACAAGATTACTTAGTTTCTGGCAACACATTTTTTCCTTAGCACCGCTAATAAAAGGAACCTCAATCAATAATTTGCATATTTTTTGTATTGCTTTTGCTTTTAATTACAACAATATACAATAATTATAAAGTAAAACATCTAACTGTATATTGAAATACTGTCTATTGAAATGAAATGTAAACGGTCATTTTCCATGTTTCCTTTGCAAAAGGGGGGGGGGGGGTTGTCCCCCCCCTCCCCCCCGTGAATACGCCACTGGATGTTGATAATGATGTTGTTGATGGACCATAACTGGTTATTGAGGGCTTTTAAATACAGTTTTCACGTCAGTCAGAATCATAGTGTAGAGACTTTCGAGGATGAAAAAAACGTTTTTGTCTTTAAGAATGTCAATCAGATCTAGCGTTGGGATCTTAGCCACTTTACTCCAACGCAAACTGCTCATGCTTAGTTCAGTACATGGATGTCGACAAGCGCCAAGCGCCGGAAGTAGATGATCCGAAGACGTTGGAACCAACCAACTTCGGCGCTTGCAGGCGCCGCTTCGCCCTGATTGGTCGGATCATCCACTTCCGGCGCTCGGCGCTTGTCGACGTCCATGTACTGAACTAAGCATCACCCCCCTCCCCCCTCCATAGTTTCCCAATTCTTGAGTCCATCTTATCAACTTCCGCATAGCATTGACACTCGTACGATTCACCGGCTCGTGATCTCAATTAGAATCGTTGGATGACGGTCAAGGCAGTCTTGTATGTCACATCTGATTCCTAACATTAATTAACGTTAACTTTGCGTATCTATTCGGTATTCGGTGTTCATGACCAGTAGTTTCCTAGTCCTCTATGACGTATCAGCGAATACAGTCGGTACTGTTGTTACCGGTACACCCTCCCCTCCCCCAGAACTCCTGAATAGTTTGGTTGGCGGTATTCATGGACAGTATATAGCTGGAGACTTCCTTGGATTATAGAAATTATTATTACTTTTTTATTATAATTATTATTATTATTATTATTATTATTATTATTATTATTATTATTATTATTATTATTATTATTATTATTATTATTATTATTATTTTATTGTTGCAATACATACAAACTCGGTCAAAACCGGCATAAACATGTTGTACGGACACAAATGTCAAGTATTTCCATGTGTTTACTTATTAAAATCCACTTAGAACTACTTAATATATCTTCTTCTTCTTCTTCTTCTTCTTCTTCTTCTTCTTCTTCTTCTTCTTCTTCTTCTTCTTCTTCTTCTTCTTCTTCTTCTTCTTCTTCTTCTTCTTCTTCTTCTTCTTCTTCTTCTTCTTCTTCTTCTTCTTCTTCTTCTTCTTCTTCTTCTTCTTCTTCTTCTTCTTCTTCTTCTTCTTCTTCTTCTTCTTCTTCTTCTTCTTCTTCTTCTTCTTCTTCTTCTTCTTCTTCTTCTTCTTCTTCTTCTTCTTCTTCTTCTTCTTCTTCTTCTTCTTCTTCTTCTTCTTCTTCTTCTTCTTCTTCTTCTTCTTCTTCTTCTTCTTCTTCTTCTTCTTCTTCTTCTTCTTCTGCTTCTCAAATGCCCACATTTGGCTATACTACTTAATATATCATTGTCCACATTATTTTTTCCAAACCGAACTGTGGATGCTATGTACGGTCGTTATTATTATTATTATTATTATCATTATTATCATAATTACTATTATTAACTCACATTTTAAACTTTCGCGGCCCGGTATTTAATGAAATAAAACTATAAATAAAACGTGATGAACCGGGGGGGGGGGGGGGGGGGAACGGGGTGGGGATCACCTTATTTTATTTATAACTTTATTTCATTATTATTATTGTTGTTTTTAATCTGAATGCACCACATAACGACAGTTCACATTTTCGTTGGTATTTGAGAAGATAATGGCCGGACCTCTTAAACGTTCTCTTACCAAAACCCAGCCCAACTGGTTGCCACACAAAACACAAACACACGCACAAGCACGAAATGTTGCCTACGTGTTTGATATGATTCCCAGATACTCGACCACGTGTGAAACACGTGTTTACAGTCCGAGGATCTTGTACCAATGTGTATTGACTATTTACTGCTGAACATCTCTTGACCTCTGGTTTGTTGATAGTAAGAAGACACCAAGACGGCGTATAATATGAGCTCAATGTCTTCCATTATAGAAATCTGTTGAAAAGACGAAGGTCGACGAAGAAAATCCAAGTAGTTGCCATAGGTAGACAATTGGCCGCAAATAGTTGCCTTGGGTCCGCCAACAAAGGTACCTAAATTAGTAAAGCTGTCCCAACGGCTAATAGAAATATATTCCGACTGACGATTTCAGAGTGAATCGTTAACGAAATGTCGATGGATGTGGACTCGAGAAACTTGCGATTAATAATAATTATTTTTCGTATAGGAATTACCTTTTATAGTATGCACACCAGCTTTACCTGATGTGCCCCTCTTCAGGTGACTAACTAGGTATGTTAGGGTTATTGAGTGGTTGGGAAGGAATGTCCAAGGGCTGTTACTAGGACTCAATACCAGCATTCGATTTTACGACTGAGGAAAACCTCACTTGCGAACGGGAGTCGAACCCAGCTCATCATGTTTCAGAGTCCATCTGTTACCACTGAGCTAATTGTCAGTAAATAACGATTATAGCCACCATACACGTGGTGAATGAATTTTTCATTTTCTTTCCAACAGCAAAGCAAACAGTTTCGTATTCTTCACAGAGCAGTACATTTTTCTCGTAGTGTGTGTACTACTACTTAGACGCTAAAGCACGTTCCTCTCTGCCATACGTCCAAGCCGTTACCTTGGTTGTTTATCAGTCTCATTATCAGGTAATTAGTAGTCAAAGATTGATCTGCATTCGTTATTAGTTGGTCAAAATGGTGGGGTGACTCGGAAGGAGGGGAAACTTTGAAAATAACTAGAAGGTAGACAATTTGATATTCAGTTCGCCTATCGGCACAGTAGGAAGAGACATCTATCGCCTGAATTGTGTACTTTACTTTTATCTTGATAGTATTATTACTGATAACGCCAGAAATTATTCAAATGTCGTTTTAGGAAGAATCTGCAATCATAAAGGTAAGCGATTCACTAAATTTTAAATAATCAAAAACGAAAGTGTTGAATCTGACCTTAGTTTTTATATCACACAATGATTTATCTCGTATAATTGATGATAAAATTGCGGTTTTGGTGGTACAGAGTCGGTACATTTCGCTGGATTTTCGTTGTTTGTGTTTTTGGGAAGTATTTTGCACTCGATGCTAGAAATATCGGTGGAAAGAGGGAGGGAAGTCGACGTGAAAAGGGGGGAAGGATTGGGGGATGCAACACGCAACTGACTGTAACTTAGATGTACGCGGCCAGGTTAAGGGTGGCAGTAAATCTGCATCAAATTTTCGTACTCAATCAAAGTCTGCTGATAGAACTCAATACAGATAAATAATGTCCTATGCCTTAGCGTCTATTTGAGCAAAAATACGATTATGACACACATCATAGTACGGAATGTGATAACGATCAAAGGTCGATCCGCAATTGATTGCTTACAGTGATAAGAATATTCTTCATAAACTACCGTATACTAGGCGCGCGATTAGAGAACAAAATACGTGCGGTATAAACAAGGGAGCCGCTCTCGGCAGTAGACTAACACTATCCTATCGTATATAGGGGCGGGTCATTATAACAGGCGAGTGAACCCTCACAAACTAAACACTGTATATAGGCCTACACAGTTAGACACAAGGTATACAAACATTTCCTCTCTAATATTATACTTGCACTACTAAGGCCCGGTATTACAACGCCCGGCTAAATGTTTTATACCACCGCTAACTTGTTTTCTCCTTTGAAACCACGCTTCTGATTGGCAGTTGCCATGGAGAAAATAAGTTAGCGGTGGTCTGAATATTTAGCCGGGCGTTGTAATACCGGGCCTAAAACTTCTAAGTTCGTGGACCTACGCAGGAGCAAAATGCCACAACCTAAGTATTGCTATGCTTACGAAATAGCTGAGTCAAATTTCTATTTTCTAGTTCTTACCATCGAATTGTAACGGATGCGTTAGGGATAATTTATGCCCTTCGATTGTTTACGTGGAACTGTATGCGTTATAATGAAATTTGTGCACTCTACTAAAAGTGAAAGAATGCCTTTACGCATTGGATTGAAGGTTTTTATTGATATTTAACAAATACATGTTACAGCATGGATACTAGCCCCCAAAGAGCCTAAGCTCGCTATAAGGGGCTTTTACATTATAGTTGTCTATGATGGACGGAAATTGAAACTGAAAGTAGTAATAGGTAATGGATTTGGAAAAGCTTAAAAACTAGGTGTGCGCCAACGCATGTGTGAAAGACCATAAGGAATCTGTTGTTTTCCGTTGAATCAGCGTGCATAATAGGGCCGTTAGATAAGGATTGAAGTCGGTATATGGAGCTAGTATATTATGAAAGATATAGAGACGACGGTGATGAAGACGAAACGATAAGTGGGCGATATATAAAGATAAAAACGCCAAATATAATATGACATCCATCCCAAGCCAAGATTTGAATCTGGGTCGTTGCAGAGACCGCGGATTTATTAGACCAATGTGTAATTAAAAATATAGGACTATACACTAAGCCTTGTCAATTTAAATAATTATAAAAAGACGCAATATTTATTTTTATTGACAAGGAACAGTGTAATCAGGTCTCTAAATATTGCGTCGTTTTATAATAATTTTAATTGACAAGGAACGTATAGTCCTATATTTTTAATTACACATATGTTACCTGTTCTACTGTTTCCGTTTTTAATTTTTAGACCAAAGCCTAACTGACTTTCCAATATGACATTTTTCCCGGGGAGGGGTGGGGGGGTGGGGGGGGGGTGGGGGGGGGGGGGACATTCCTCTCAACGCTATTTATCCTGGCTGCAAAACCAAGTTGAATGTACTTAACGGACTGTCTAAATCTGTCTTGAAAAATTATTAATCTGAACCTGAACAAGAAATTGAATCCCATATGAAATGACATTTGATTTACGTGCCTGGTCGTTATAATCATAGACTGCATCTTTTAGTAACGGCACAACTGTGACAAACACATCAATCATTGCGTTGGCATCTGTTTTATCAATAATCACAATCACGATGGTTGCAATGAAGACCCAATACATCAAACAATGAATTAAGCTTCTTTACTATAGATTTCGTTGTCAGATGTTTAAATAATTCAATTTATTTAATGTCTTACAATTGAGGAAAATCAGAATATCCACTCAGTGCCAAAGAAAACGTTTAAAAAATATTTTTCAAAACTCTATTATTTGAGCTCTAGAATTATCACAATATAATATGGGACCGCTGCAAAAAGGCTTCCTCTACTCCATCTAGTATCACATTTACTTTATTTTATAGAAATTAAGGACAGTGTACGATACAGTGCCCTCTTTAGCCTGATGATAGATGAATGATAATGAGGAAAGGAGGAGGGGAAGCCTGGTACCGGCACGTAGCTTACTCCTGTCGAACAGTACCAAGGGGACCATCAGCTTTACGTCCCATCCGAAAGAACGGTGTAACTTTGACCAGCCATATAGGTTCCTCCACTAACCCCAGTATCATAATAATATGAGCCTTGCGTAGTAGTTCACTTGCACTCCGTTAGGTCGCAGCACTTGTTGCCTCAAGTGGCTCGACCGCACAACCGCCTCAACTCTCAAATGCTCCACTACAGTACATGATATATGGCATGCATATCCGACATGTACATGCAAACAGTTGTCGAATTGTGGGGAGGATGCGGGGTATGTCATCCTCCTTGAATTAATTAATTGGCTTAACCATCCCCATTATAAAAGAACTTTTGTGACCATACCATCCCCCTTGACTATGAGAGAAAGACTGGCTTCACCATTTCCTTCCATACAATTAGCCTCTTATTATGAAATGTCAAAATATGGCAATAGGTCCAGCTCAAAAGCTCGAAGCGCCGCGATGCCTGCATACGCCCCACAAAGTGGAGATGAAGTAGACATAGGGCTCAATTATATTAGATTTTGTATGCGTAAACGTATTATCAAGGAAGTTCATGAAAATGCGCCATTCATAAATTGTTCAAGGTCAGTGATTCCCCCCCCCCTTGCCGGTTGTAATAATAACAATAGCTGTTCGTAATTTGACCGTATTAGAAAAACGTCTCTGTTTGACCATCCCCACCAAGAAAGATTTCCAATTCGACCATGTTTGGATCATCCCCACCAAGAAAGATTTCAAATTCGACCATTGTATGCATGTTATATTATGTTCATTGTTATCAATTCAATTATGCGGTGAAAGTTGTATATTGTTTACACAGAGCTGTCTTTTGGGGTGTGAGGCAGTAATATCTTGTTGGTACTGTAAGGCAAGCACCCATCCCCACCCGGCAGAGAAGGAACATCTGTTCACTTGGCCTTCTTCTGCCCATGCATTCATAACCGCGATAATAATAAAAATAATAATAATAATTATTATTATTATAATAACAATAATAATAATAATAATATAATAATAATAATTTTTGTAGGAATCCCTGTTATAGGGTGTACACCAGCTTTACCTGATGTGCCCCTCTTCAGGTGACTAACTAGGTATATTGGGGTGTTTGGATAGTTGGGAAGGAATGTCTGAGAGCTGATAGTATGACTCAGTCCCAGCATTCTCCTTTACGACTGAGGAAAACCTCGGAAAAAACCTTCAGCCAGAACTGCCGGTGGCTGGAATCGAACCGGCAACCTCCCGAATTATAGTCTGGCGTCTTACCGCTGAGCCACCTCTATCGGTCACGATTATAAGAACTTCATAAAACAATATATGAAATTATGTTGGCCAATATTACTGGTACTCCGTATTGTGAGAAACATCAACAGTGCCGAAGAAATCACACACTGAGTGTTGACCTCACCTGAGGAGTCTCCGATTTTTGTCGGTTGAAATTGCTTTCCAATTGTCATAAAGTAAAACAAAATATCAGGGCCCGGATTCACAAAAAAGTTTTGACTTAGGCCTGGCCTAACTTTAGGACCACTACGCCATTGGCTGATACGGACATGTACATAGCCTCGACTCGACGTCGCTAAGAAACCCTAGTAAAAAACAAACACTTGAGACCAAAATTTAGGCCCTGTCTGAGTTGGTCTTATCTTTCTTCAAAGATGGTGGCAATACGTCTATGACTTCGAAGTATGAACATAAATTAATATCGTTAAATTACCGGTACCTTGACATTCACATTTCTCTGTTTTTAGAATGTGGAGGTATTAGAAAACAAAACACTAAACTTTAAAACACCGCATAGCAACATTTTAAGTTCACTGTGATTTCCACGAAAGTAGCTATTAATTGGGCTGTGTAGTAGGCCTATCATGGATTTATCATAGCACATACGGAACAGCAGAACTTAGGACCTGTTCCAGTTAAGACCTCTTGTGAGTCCGGCCCCTGATCTCTAATACATATTTCTGTTTCTGAAATGTTTCTATTTATGTGTTTTGGAAAACGTATATATTTATTGGAATCAGGAAACATCGTAAGCAAGAGCACAAAGTTCTCTAGGAGATGTCATATTGTGTTTTACTTTGTGACTATTTTGAAACATTTTAAAGCACTTCAACAGGAAAGAAATTTTATGAGACAGAAATCTGGGGTCTGCATGGAAGGTGGAAATTTACTTAGTTCGAAATTCATAACATTGAAACTATTATTGCACTTCATACTTCAGGGCTCCAATCTTTGCTCTTAACGTTATGTTTGAAGACATACAATAATCATAAATTAACTAGGAAAACGCTCTGTTTGACGCGTTGATAAGCGAGCACGTCCATATCTACGAACTTTGTGGCGAAAAGTTCTCAAAGCTAATAAAAACAACAATTCACAACACAACAATTCAAGAATGCGCATTGCAAAATTTTTTCTAATTTCCATAGCTATAATACTTCCCGACATTGTTGGATGCAGTGCAATGTGCGTTGCTAAGAATTTTCGTTGTCATGTTTTCAACACGGTCCGCCACCGTTACTAACAGTTATTGACAGCAATAGCAATGTAATTTCTGCCTCAAATACGTATCAGATCGCGTTTACATTATTATATTCGTGACCGGACAAAAATTTACTATAAGATAGCCACCTCACATTTTGCTGTTACTGCGTTTCAGAAATATATTTTCGAGTAACTTTTGTGTAACTTTGATTTATCAGATCGCCATTAAATGAACATATTCGTGACCGGAAAAAGCTTTAGAAAAATATGGCTGTATCACAGTTTGCCGCCATTTTGTTTCATAAAAATATTTTGCAGTAACTATGGTGTAACTTAACTTTTAAAACGATTTTGCCTCAAAACTATACACCTTCAATCCACATCGAGGCTTGAAGATGGTCCAAATTTCAAGTTGATCGGACTTTCCGTTCGACCGCTATCGACAACATAAAAAAAAAAAAAAAAAACACAGAACGAAGTGCCATAAGAGTCTCGTGGAGACGCTCGCTTCGCTCGCTTAATTAATTGGAGTTATGATAAAAAGTCGAATACTGTGTTCCGTTAGCGTTTAACTTTAAACATAGTGAAGCCAAATAAGTATTTAATTCAATGCTATATTACCATTTTTGAAGCACACACTTTGAAATTATTGGTTTATAAAATAATTTTTTCAATAACTTACTGAGAATCAATAGTGTTTTTATTGTTCAAAATATCATTTATTTTCTTCATCATTGTATTCAAATGTGCCGACAACCAAAACCCTTGACTGTTCTACTGACAGATACAATATTTTCCAAGCGTTTGCTAAGTTGTTAATTTGTTTTCCGGGAGGCCAAATTTGGTCGCAGTTCATAAATTGCTTCGTAAGTATTTACTGTTCCAAGTTTGGTCGCAGTTCATAAATTGCTTCGTAAGTATTTACTGTTCCAAGTTCACGCTTAACAAGTAATCAGCGTGAGGGATAATCACAATACTTAGTATTCCCTGCGCACCTTCACAAATAACTTAATTAGTTGTGTCTGTCTGGCTCTCTTGTCAATTGAAACATATTCAAGTGAGAAAATAACTATGTACTTAAGATAACAATTAGAACAAAATGACTTCCTGTGGACACAACTAGCATAACAATTATATTTAATGTATTCCGTTCACCGGCAATAAAACTGTGTATACGTACAGATCTGCACGACTTAAATGTTCATAACTATGCCTTCTGACGTGGGACTTTGAACATTCTTTCATTTTCTGCTTGTTCGATGCTAGCATTGAGTACCATACACTACTACCACAGTGCTGTAACGTACAAGGAGAGTTGTCTTTGTAGTTTGAAATACGCGACACCTGTTTTATAATATGACGGAAAAGTCTATTTTAATTGTTATTTTTCCTTTTTTTTGTTATTATTAAGTTATTATTAGTTAGAAGAAAACATACGGACAGAGTCAAGTTATCTCCTGCGTATGAGAAAAGGACGTTTTCATTAATACACATTTTTCACAGCGCTTGTTGCTGTGTGTGAGTGTCCGAACCAGTGGGTTTTTTTTTCAACTTTTTTCCCCAACACACTATACATGTTTTTGTTCTTTTTCCACAACCTTTATGTTATCTTTAAATATTATTAATTTATCTTGGGAAAGTTAAGAGTTATTATACTCAGGAATTTCTGTTTGTATTGAAGTGTTGCAAAAAATATGATTTATCTATATGTTCAATAAAGTATTATTAATCTGAAAAAAAACGCGACACCTGTGCAATATACTACTGCGTTCGATTCCCTTCCCACCAAAGGGAAACAAAAGTATTGAAAACATATTTAGAAATCCTCGATCTATTTCTTTTAAAGTAAATAACAATTAAACGACTCAGTCGTAACATATTCATAAGATAAATATTTTTAGATTATGATTATTTTACAAATATAACCGAAAACACAGACACACACGCTGATGCACATTAGTGCATGCCGTGAGTTTTTGTTGTGGGAACTTTCTACCTAAAAAATGTATTTATTTCTTGTCCAGTACGTCCGCTGAGTATTTTTAAAGAATCCTTGTCCAAATCTGATAATATGTTTTTCGCCAATTGAACTTAAGAAAATCAGCATATTTTGTTGAATGGGTTATGTTAACTGCTTAAACACTCTGTTAAGCTACTATCGATATATTTACTATATATTGTTCCATACAAGTTAAACCCTTAAAATGAATAAAATTACAGCACAATATAAGTGTCGATGTGCTATGCGCACAAAAACGTTTTGACATCCTATGGCTTGTCCACAACCTGATCTTTTGCACATGTGGGGGGAAGGGTAAAGGTAGCTATGATTAGTATTAGTATTTAGTATTAGTATTAGTATAGTAGTGATTAGTAGTAGAAGCTATTAGTAGCCTATACTCTACAATACTCTACAATTAGTTTCAACAAACAACAGGAGTAGTTACGCTTTACTCTCAAGCGCAAGAGTTTATAAAACTACTTGTTTGCGTATCCACTTAACGATAGTGGATTGTGTCTCCATGGTTAAGACGAGGTGTATATTGAATGCTCAAACAACACACTTTATAGTAACGAAGTAAATAATAAATATGGACTAGCTCTTAGGATGCCGTTGAATTGAACACAGTGTAGACAACATTTTTTTAACTGTAAATAATTTAATTTGTAACATCAATTGTCTTTAAATCAAAGTAAAATATAAACATTTGGCTCTAACGTAGTTATTGAGACTACTTTTGGAATCACTGTATTCGAAATTTATAATATTTTGGACGTATCTTTATTTAATAATATAAATATTGAAGATAATTAATTGGAGTACCCGCCAGGATAGAATTATTTTCCTCTCTTAATGTGATGTAATAATCGTATTTTCCAACCAATAAACGTGCGATTGCTGACCCGCCTAAAACAACAGTAGACAGAAATAGCCAAGTCATAATGTGCACTCATTATAACTAAATTATTATTTCGTTTATTATTATTTCGTTGTAAAATTAAATGCAAATTAGCGGTTCAAAATCCATTGCTTCCGCTTTCTCTTTAATTGCAATTATTTAGATGTTATTATACTTCGATAATGAACGTTGTGTACGCTACATAGCGGTATTTGAAGAGTTTTATCATGGTTTTATAGCCGGTGAGTAAGTGGAGGCGCCCAAGCGCAGAGAACGCAGACCAAAGCGTCTAATATAGCGGGTGGCTTAGAACGTGGGTCGTTGTGCACGTGAGCATACGCAGTACACTCACATGACTCATTGCCGCACAAGCAGTCAGGCATGCTCACAACAATAGTAGGCATGAAACAAGCAAGATGTTTTACAATTACAATTTTTGTAAGTGGGCGCATTTACATATTTGCTAACAAAAGTATTCAAATGTTTATATTTAAATTTTATGACAGATTTTCTAAAATGTTTAAATGGTTTGTCCAAGTCCGGAAGCGCATTTACAGCAAAGTTTGAAGTAGGACTATTGCATTATAGTATAACGTGGATGTTAATTGTTAATATTTATTTTATTTATTTTATTGTAATTAAGGCCAGTGTAGGGCACAATGCCCTCTTTAGCATGATGAGTGATGATTGATGAATGATAATGAGGAAGGGAGAAGGGGAAGCCTGGTACCGGCACGTAGCCTGCTCCTGTCGAAAAGTACCAAAGGGACCATCGGCTTTACCTTTACGTCCCTTCCGAAAGGATATGGTTCCTCCACTAACCTGGACTGCCGCGCAATTGACGAGAAGAACGAAGCTGTTACACAAGCTTTCGAACCCTCCAATCTGCTCTAACCGACGGTAACTAGTTTTCAGAGGAGAGTGGTCACCCATCCACCTCCTGACCTAGCCCGAGGTTGCTTAACTTCGGTGTTCGTATGAGATAGTGACACAATGCGCTAACACACAATTCACTGTCATCGAGAAAATACCTCAGAGATGATGATGTCATTAAAAATGTTGATGCAATCGACTCGTGTGTTTTGGGGGCACAGTTCATCTTCTGACTTCATGTCTCAGTTATATGCGATACTGCGTATTACTCTGTAATGGATGGATGAGTAATATAGTGAATGCCGAACATCAAGCAATCTGCTCACAAATTGTGCTTGAGCTTGGAGTCAAAGATTGACACGTATTTTGTATGGATATTTTGAGGTACCGTGTTGACCTCACTGCGGAACCCCCAATTTCTGTCGCTAAAAGCAATTTTTCAAAATTTAACCAAAGTATGTTATCCCCTAGAAAATTGAGTTCGCTTTCTTTTAAATGTTCCCTTGTTCTAATAAATATTTCCGTTTTCAAATGTTTTTATTTAACTTTTGTAATGTGTTGTTGCAATACACCTTTCACAATTAAATAAGAACGTTTGAAAAAAAAACGAAAATATTTATTGGGATGAAATATTTTTGTTGACTTTGTGAAAATTTTGTATGCGTTTAAAGCAATTTTAAAACACACATATTGGGGTTTCTTCAGGGCCTAACAAAGCCTAACATCCGCCTTAGGACTGATAACTCATCCAAGGAACCGAACCGCATGGTGGTCCACACAATAGCCATGTTGCTTGGTTCATTGTTAGATGCATTCTGGAGCTCTGATTGGGCTTAATTACCGCCTCTAGTTGATATATATCAACAGTAAATACAATAATTTGCACTCAACCCAAATATATACCATATATTGTTCTCTTTCTTCCGACCTCTGTTAAAAAGAATCGTGTAGCCGAACTGCGGTGAAACAAAGGTAGTGTTATACTGGTTAGCAATTATAAGGGCGGACCCTGACCGAATGACGGGGCGTCACTTCATAGTCCTTTCAATTCCAGAAACTACTCTGCGAAGATTCGAGAAAACGAAACTAAAAGGCATTTATCTAACATGGCTGCGGATCGCTAATGAAAACAATTTAACTCAAAATAGCTCGCGTAAATGGATCCCTTCGCTTGTTCATAAAAAGGCAAAATGGACCCTCCCGTAAAAGCACGTATTGTGTAGGAACTATGCGGCTTGGACAGTAAATTAGTGAGCACAAAATATGTCCTCGAACAATACGTGATGAGCACTTTTAAGGTATGTAATTACCAATCAGATGCTTTTTGCAGAGTAGTTGAAGTCTGCAGTGGTTTTCAATCTTCGCATGTTGATCGTTTATTAACATATTTTAATGGACGACTCTGGCACACAAAGTAAAGTATATAGACTATATCGTAACAACAACGTTAAATTCAAATATATTAAAGAATATTATCATGTGTATTAGTAATGAAAGTATAGGTTTTACAAACATGTTTATGCACAGAAATCAAATAATAATAATAACAACCTTTATTGGTCTCTGCAGTCATAGCTGTTGCCGTTAGACACAGAATAACACAATTTATATCAAAACGGAAATAGAAACAAATTACGCATATTATATAGACAAAACAAAATTAATTCAAATACAATAAATTAAGTTAAGTAGGCTCTGTACATGTCTTCATACATACAATACACACATAAAAGCTACAAAAATTGAATCGTACTTTGAAACATATTGATCCGCCATCTATGACAACACTTCGGTTCATAATCAGTTTGGTTTCATTATTTTATTTCTGGTTTTAGTTATCACTCATGTGAGAAAATTCAGTAAAACAATTATTTATTTATTTATTTATTATTAATATCATCTTACTGTTTACCGCCTACAAAAATTCACTAAAAAATGTGACTAATCGATATTGAAAGTCCAAAGCACTGTCGTATGAATATATTAGCTGTTGTTTGGTATCAGATACAATGTATCAATACATTGGAAGATAATTTATTACTTCGCACCTGTACAGAGAACTTCACGCAAACATTATAAATCGCACAACCACTTAAAGTGTCATGTTTTGCCATTCATCAAAGTTTTCATAAAATTAATTAATTACATTTTTATTTAAAATATTTAAACTTGTTTGGGAACACATATTTGAGAAGCTACATCACAGCGGTCATCGACTTATATCAAGTAAATCCTGTTTTAAGAGACGAGTTTTTATTACTTAAATTATAGTGACTAATTTCAAATTGAAGTTTTTATTAATCGAATTATTTGAGCATGTTTCATACACTTATTATTATATTTAATGAAGGAAAACAAAGCCAAATCTGTCAACCATACAAAATTAAGTAGTTTTTTGCAATAGCCCTGCATCGAGCTTTTCTGGAAACGCTCTCTATGGGCTGGACCGTTGAGAAAATGAGACAATGCAGAAGTAAAATGCGTGTTACGAAAGGCCGGGATGATAGAGGGATGGTATGACCAGAAAACGTGTACAAATAATGTAACGAAATATTAAAAAATGTGGTTACTATCCAATAAATATTAGTTTCGTAAGAACGAATAACTGGATTAACAAAATATCAAATACTGCCATCATTGAGGCTGTCATTAAGAAACCCAATTAGTTATTCATTTTTTCATTCTTTATCTTCCAAAATAACAACCGCAAGGACTAAAATATTTTTAGTATTTTTAATCCGGTGTTTAGTTCTTACGAAGTTGAATGCTGCATGGTTAGTCACTCTTTCAAAATTGTGTTACTAAAAAATAATTTTTTGTAGGAATACCTGTTACAGGGTGCACACCAGATGTACCACTCTTCAGATGACTATAACTAGGTATGTTATGGTGCTTGAATAGTTGGGAAGGTATTTCCCAGGACTGTTAGTGGGACTCAATCTCACCATTCATCTTTACGACTGAGGAAAATCTCGGAAAAATCTTCAGTCTGGATTGTCGGTGGGCGGAATCGAACCAGCGACCTCACGAATTAGAGAATTAAGGAATTAGATACATTATAAGTGTATTCGTGTTTTCTGTTTCACTCGGTCATAAACCTGTTAACGGTTCTCCGACTACGAGCGTCAAGCAGATGACACTGTTTACCGTTGAAACATGGCACCTTGGAAACTAAGTCAATAATCTGTCTTAACCATATGACGCAACATTTTACAATCTCTGTCAGTGACGTTTGATGCTGACGGACTTCCGGATACTATCAATTGCGTGCTGCGTTGCTCGTTATCGGCTCCCAATCATGATTATGAAGGTTTACACGTCGATATAATAATAATTATAATAATAATTAATAATTAGTAATTAATAATTAATTTATTATTATTATTATTATTATTATTATTATTATTATTATTATTATTATTATTATCATTATTATTGTTATTATTATTATTATTTATCATCCTGATAGTTCTCCATCCTGGTGGTGTTTTCGTGGTTTCCACTTTACACACTATACACTATATAGTTACACTATAGTATACACTATAGCACACAAAATAATATATACTAAACTTTATGTACAAACTATATATGTAGTATACACTATTCATTTGGTCCTGGAGAAATAATAATAGAACAATTATATATTATTTATTTAGTTTTAAGTAGACTTTTTAATAAAGTAAGCACACTGAAATACTTGACATCTATGTCCGCACAACATGTTCACACCGGTTTTGACCAAGTTCGTAAATATTACAACGATAACATAACAATAATAATGATGATACAAATGTTTTTTGTTGCTCCATTTTTGTTAACATTTTCAGGTACGTTTTCCATTTCATAAAATTGTATATGTCTTTGCAAAAGTGTTCTGTTTGCTCAAAAAGTAATGCACGTTGGTTATGTGCCTTATGTCTACAGCAGGACAAACAATTAACGAAGACATTCTAACAGGTACAACAAATTAGCATTGTATATTGTTATGGCAATCGCTTGTTACTTTAGTTAGAAAAGATACAGCTGTGCTGTGCGCGCTATGAAAAAACAAAACATTTTTTAATTTATTCCCTGAAAGACGGAGAAACACTTAACGGGTTCCTTAATTCTTTATTACTAGTCAATATTTCGCATATAAAACACACATACATTCAAATTCAGGAGTTCGACAACTGCAAGGAACGTGTTATGTACGTAGAAATGTTGTGAAATACCCATCTAGGTTGTGTGACGGTACTAATTGCGCAAGAATCGGAAATGACGGTGTCGGTAGCACCTATAATATCTACAGTTGTGCTATGTGACTAATGGGCGTTCCTATAGTGACTGTTACACCTTAAATGACAGAATTCTATCCTTAGGAAACTGAAAGGTAAGTCACCTCAGTTCGTAGGATACTTTAGGAATAGCAGTCCTTATAAAGTTACATCAATATCACAGTCTCATGCTTATGCGATAGCTGAGTCCATTCCTGTAGTTCCTGCCATCTCCAATTGTAACAGGTCCATTGGGGGTTGGTCACGTGTGAATTCCTATCAGCCAGCGTGACTAATGAGGGTGTGTTCCAACTTGATTTTCGCCTGCTAACCACTAACTACTCACCTGCTACACACTAAACACTAACAGCTTTGGACACGCCACCTAGTATGCTAACACAAAGTTTATTGTTATCAATCATCTAATGGAAATAAATACGATAATAATACTTCCACTTACATTCAATATACCTGGTTGGGTATTTTCCTAACCTAAAAGTATCAGCTGTGATGGCTGGTATCAACCATCTTGGTTTAGTGGGTTAGTCGGTATCGTAGTGTACACTTTCGGCCACTACCCACTATCCACCAACCACAAGCCAAATAAGAAGCATTGGTCGTCTGCTTGTGACGTCACTTCCTTTCGATTAGTATAACTAAGCTTAGTCCACTACGAAAAACGTCAAGTTGGAACACACCCTTAGGCTTGTGCACTCGATCGACTAAGCGGAAGGCAGTCTTGACAAATGTGTGAAAGATCGACAGGAATCTGTTGATATTCGTTGGAGCAGCGTGCATGTAGATAACGATCTGAGGTCGTTATGAGACTTGGTGTATCAGTGTCGAACACATGCCAGGAAATGTTCTACTCCGACCGTTATGTCTGCGAGTTAAAACCGACGATAATGACTATGGTTTAGTCTGAAAATGATTAATATTCATGGATACAAACGTGCCCGTCAATTAGAAGTAAAGAAAACTATATCCCCACTGACATAGGCGTGCGCAGAGGTTGATCAATGGGGGAGCCAGAATGCATTCCAGGACGAATACAAATTGAAGGCGGTACCAATGGGGGGGGGGGGGGGGGGAATGCCGCCCCCCATAATTCCGTGGACCACTCGTTTATCTTTTATTCCTGTTAGCCGCTGTGTTCTTTTTATGAAAACGTCTATTTCCTAAAACAAAATTGAATTTTACCCTTCATAGTTCATACACAAAATATATTTAAAATGTGGCACAGGGGGGGGGGGGGCATATTGTCACTATTTGGACACTATCTCTGGTCCTACAGTGGCTTTGGGTCTGTGATCGACTGATCGTTTTGTGTGCGAATATATGTGCATGGTGGAACATGCTGTGAAGAATTTGTGTGGCTATATACTGTTACCAGACTAACAAGCTGATGATGATTCCTGCATTGGGCAGTTGGAAAACTGATAAAGCCATAGATTATTTGAAAACAGTAAACACGATCAACTTTCATTCATCAATTGTAGTGACAAAATCTAATCAGGTACCCCTCCTCTAACTTATGAGGGTATTCTTGGTTTGAATTGGGTCGAACCCGCCACTTGGAGTTCGAAAGAAATAGGTTTCAGTAGATGTTATATGCGTGGATTTTGCAATGATCGATAAGCCAGCCCCTACTATCACTGATGTGACACTTTGCGAAAAAGAATGATTGACACATACAAGAATTGAATGGTCAGAAAAGAGGCAGTTTACGGTGAATGCAAGATAACACTACTTGCTATGCACTACAATAGTACGACACGAGTTAAATACCTATAACGGAATGTAAGGACTTAGAAGAATCGTGTTACGAATGTAATTGAATGAACTGACTAGAATTAAGTCTAGGGACACTTCACAATCACCATTCAAGTACCGGTAGTCATCTGCTAATTCTAAAGACACGAACTTACCCTCTAATGAAGTTCACTATAAGAGAGTAGTACATATTTATGCCATAATCCAGCCACTGGTTTGAATGGATCAATGATACCATTTTACTGATAGAAATGGCTCAGTGCTAGCCACGAGCTTCTAATTAGGGAGGTTACCGGTTCGATACTCGCTACTGGCAATCCAGACTGAGGAAGCTTTCTGCCACAAGGCGAATGCTGGGATTGAGTCATACTATCAGCCCCCGCCCTCCGGACATTCCTTCCCAACCAATCCGAATACCACAGCACGCTGAAGGGGGGCATGAATGAGTATACCGTACAACTGCGTTTGACAACTTATGGTAATCGTACACACCGATCCACAGCCTCAGCAATGATAGGCCTATAGAGATGACTCAGCGGTGAGACTTTAATCCGGGAGGTCGCCGGTTCGATTCCGGCCAACGGCAGTCCAGACAGAAGGTTTTTTCCGAGGATTTCCTCATCGTTAAGGGTCATGCTGAGATTGAGTCCTACTAATAGCCCTCGGACTTTCCTTCCCAGCTATCTAAACACTCTAATAATCTAGTTAGTCACCTGAAGAGGGGCACATCGGATAAAGCTGGTGTGCACCCAATAACGGGTATTCTTATGAAAAATTATTATAATTATTATTATTACTATTATTATTATTATTATTTTATTGTTGCAATACATACAAACTCGGTCAAAACCAGCATAAACATGTTGTACGGACACAAATGTCAAGTATTTCCATGTGTTTACCTTATTAAAATCTACTTAGAACTACTTAATATACTTCTTCTTCTTCTTCTTCTTCTTCTTCTTCTTCTTCTTCTTCTTCTTCTTCTTCTTCTTCTTCTTCTTCTTCTTCTTCTTCTTCTTCTTCTTCTTCTTCTTCTTCTTCTTCTTCTTCTTCTTCTGCTTCTCAAATGCCCACATTTGGCTATCAAATGCCCACATTTGGCTATCAAATGCCCACATTTATTATTATTATTATTATTATTATTATTATTATTATTATTATTATTATTATTATTATTATTATTATTATTATTATTATTATTATTATTTTATTGAATGTATCACAATCATACAATCTCGGTCAAAGCCGGCGTTAACATGTTATACTGACGTAATGTCAAGTATTTCCATGTGTCTACCTTATTTAACTTCACTAATCACATGTTACTAGTTTAAACAGTCATCAATCTCGGTCAAAGCCGGTGTTATTATTATTATTATTATTATTATTATTATTATTATTATTGTTATTATTATTATTTTATTGAATGTATCACACTCATACAATCTCGGTCAAGTCAAGACCGGCGTTAACATGTTATACGGACGTAATGTCAAGTATTTCCATGTGTCTTGTCTACCTTATTTAACTTCACTAATCACATATTACTAGTTTAAACAGTCATCAATCTCGGCCAAAGCCGGTGTTTACATGTTATACGGACAATACAGATGTATAATGTCAAGTATTTCCATGAGGTACCTTGTTCAACTTCAGTCGTTACTGTCTTATTAGTACTTGTTCATAGTATACACTGCATAATGATCGTATTTGCGTTGTCTTTTCGTGTGTCGTCTTTGCGACGTGTTACTGTTGTGTGTACTGTTGTGTGTAATTATTATTATTATTATTATTATTATTATTATTATTATTATTATTATTTATTATTATTATTATTATTATTATTATTATTATTATTATTATTATTATTATTATTATTATTATTATTATTATTATTATTATACTGTACTGGACGCAGAGTTGGACGTGGCAACAGATGATGATGATACTGTACAAACTATATCTGATGAATCATTCACAAACTGTACGTATTACATTATAAATACAGTTGCAATGTGTGAGCGTAACACCTCAAAATTCAAAAGCACGAACATTCATTAACTGTATTTTAAGTTAACTCGGTTGTGGATCAATCAGATAATTATAGTATCAAGCCATCTGGTTATATGACTAATGCATCCATTAGATTGTGGCGGCCAGGGGAAAAACTGTTCATTGTCATCGTGCTATCAACTGCTTTATGATTACTTGGACGGTTTTTTGTTAAGTCATCAGTGATCACTCACCCATTTCTTCTCACAAGCTGATCGGTCAACGGAAGGTTTTTTTGGGGGAAGTTAACAATGGTTTTTGTAGTTTAAGTATAACAATAGTGATTTAGTGTATCTTCGCGAACTGTCGGCTTCCTTTTTCTAGTTTCAAGAGTCAGTCAGCATTTGGAAAGAAATGATCGAGTTTCCATACCTAACAACATTTAGTACATCATTGATATACTATCTAGCAAAACAACAGTCTCCGTCAACCCTACCTTATATCTTTAAAAAAAAAGTAATATAATTCTTGCATCAAACATTTTCGTATGTTCTTTAATTTACAATTTCTGATTTAATTGCATTGGAACCGTCAGAAGAACAACTGAATTTATTCTGATGAATTTTTAAGAATATTTATTGTGTTTTAATTTTGAATGTAATTATAAAAATTAAGAAACGGCAATACAGAAGAATTTCTGTGGTCCGAAAGATAACGTATGTGGATGGAAATACAAATCTTACTCGTGCTTCCATCCTGCAGGCAGAGGACTCAACGCCAAAAGATACCCACCAAACGAAACATTTTAAACGATTCTTTAATCCTGCGTAATCATTTATTTAATTTAATATTAGTGGTAGAAACGAAAGCATTTTCAGATCGTGTTAATTTGTGTTTGTTTTTGTATATGATTACAATAATTGATAGTCAATTTAAGTATCGGGACAATGAACTCGGCGTAAATTGGCGAAACGATTTGGGCAGGTATGTGAGCACCATTTGAGTTAGTACATCCACTAATTATGGAACCGTCCAATTAGAGGGGCGTAGCCATTAACGTATTAAACTATAGGATTTATTTATACAAGTTGGTATTAGTGGTTGTTTATAGTACATGCTGAAAATATCTATACATTGCTCTTGTGGTTTCATTGTGAAGGTTTGTGGGCTTGGCATGGATGGTTTGAAATATAATAGCTATCCATCGGCTTTGAATCTTGACGTTTGATTAATTACTGTCTCTTCAGAAGTCCAGAAGGCAACGGTTTGCTTGTAGCTAATTGAGGTGTAGATGGTATTCCTGAGCTGCCATTCATTTATACAATTAACACCATGGCTTTCTGGATCTCTCATTATAGAAATAATTGATGAGTACTTTTAGAAGTGGGTAGAAGTGCGATTTAAGAACATACCATAGGCCTATGAGAATATTATTGCCCCTAAAAATACACGTGGTTACGTGAGGCAATTGTTACAGCTCGTTTTTTGAAGTATTAATTAGATAATTATGAAGTTTCACTTTCAATGCTGGTTCGTATACGAGGATAGAGATGAAGGTTTTGTAAGCAAACAAGGGTAGCGTATGTACGGACAAGAGAGGCTCCCTTAAAAGTGAAAACATGTATATAAGCCGTTATTGTGAAATGTTAATCGTCAAAACATTATAAGCATGAGAGAGAGAGACGGAATGTCTACAACTCCTAGTTTTTTTAGTTTTTTTTTTTAATATAAACAACTCTTATTTCATATACGTAAATTTAAACTTAAAACCGAATTTACCTATAAACCGATCTTTTAGCCGTACTGTAAGACAACCCGGGTACTTGACAAACTTTCGAAGTGACTAAAAAGAAAGATTCTAGGAAGCCTATTTTGCCAGAGATCATAAGCTCAAATTTTATCCCATGACCGTGGGTTCAAAATTCAATACAGAATTGCTGTGTAAGTTATTACTATTATTTACTGTGTACAATGTCTTGTCCTTTCTGATTGCAGGAAGGTAAGTAATATGTAATTTTGTTGAGACAATACGTGAAGGACAAAATTATACATAATTTAATAATCCCTCGTTACTGAATCTCATAATGAACAAAACTTAGTCATACACGCAAATGCAAAGCACGAGTACAATAGGACATGTGTCACTTAAATGCATAAGATGCAGTTTGTGGGAACACGAACTTCTGAATACGTTGTTGGAAGGACATGAGTTCGAGTCCCAATTCAAAGTACTATTCCGTCCGTATTTCCTATCAACCAGCAAGTAAGCTTCTTGCAGCTCAAGTGTGTGTTTGGTTCTTCCAGTAAGAGACCAAGACAAGCCCACTGTCTGGCTGTTCTATCAGCTAGCCTGTGCTTCTTGCAGCTTAAGTGTGTGTTTGGTTCTTCTAGCATGAGACCAAGACCAGCCCACTGTCTGGCTGTTCTATCAGCTAGCCTGTGCTTCTTGCAGCTTAAGTGTGTGTTTGGTTCTTCCAGCATGAGACCAAGACCAGCCCACTGTCTGGCTGTTCTATCAGCTAGCCTGTGCTTCTTGCAGCTTAAGTGTGTGTTTGGTTCTTCTAGCATGAGACCAAGACAAGCCCACTGTCTGGCTGTTCTATCAGCTAGCCTGTGCTTCTTGCAGCTCAAGTGTGTGTTTGGTTCTTCCAGTAAGAGACCAAGACAAGCCCACTGTCTGGCTGTACTATCAGCTAGCCTGTGCTTCTTGCAGCTTAAGTGTGTATTTGGTTCTTCTAGCATGAGACCAAGACCAGCCCACTGTCTGGCTGTACTATCAGCTAGCCTGTGCTTCTTGCAGCTTAAGTGTGTGTTTGGTTCTTCCAGCATGAGACCAAGACAAGCCCACTGTCTGGCTGTACTATCAGCTAGCCTGTGCTTCTTGCAGCTTAAGTGTGTGTTTGGTTCTTCTAGCATGAGACCAAGACAAGCCCACTGTCTGGCTGTTCTATCAGCTAGCCTGTGCTTCTTGCAGCTTAAGTGTGTGTTTGGTTCTTCCAGCATGAGACCAAGACAAGTCCACTGTCTGGCTGTACTATCAGCTAGCCTGTGCTTCTTGCAGCTTAAGTGTGTGTTTGGTTCTTCCAGCATGAGACCAAGACAAGCCCACTGTCTGGCTGTACTATCAGCTAGCCTGTGCTTCTTGCAGCTTAAGTGTGTGTTTGGTTCTTCTAGCATGAGACCAAGACAAGCCCACTGTCTGGCTGTACTATCAGCTAGCCTGTGCTTCTTGCAGCTTAAGTGTGTGTTTGGTTCTTCTAGCATGAGACCAAGACCAGCCCATTGCCTGGCTGTACTATCAGCTAGCCTGTGCTTCTTGCAGCTTAAGTGTGTGTTTGGTTCTTCTAGCATGAGACCAAGACCAGCCCATTGCCTGGCTGTACTATCAGCTAGCCTGTGCTTCTTGGTGCACCTGACTGCCACACATGCAAACACCATACGAACGCCATTCCCTTCTCGTGAACATAATGCTGCCAACTCTACCATACAACGACACTGGAAGGAAAGGTAATTACGTTTCTTTCATGGATGTAAAGAATTGTTGTGGAAGACAGGATAGTGATGTGAATGAGACTGAAATTTAGGGAAAATGAGGAAATAGAGGGAAAGATTGATGCACCAAGCTTGGCAGGCTGGGACTAATTTATGTCATGCTACACCCCCTTACCTGATGACAATTGTGCTAGAAGGGTGTAAATTGATTAATTTCTTCTTGTTCTGGTTGTGAAGGCATGTGAGGTCGGCGTCGGCGTCAACATCCCTGGAGGAACCGGAGTACGAGGACTTCGACGACGACGAGGTGAGCGAAGGTCGCGGCAACGGGGGCAAGGCAGGCTCGACGAGTGATGCTTTCAACGGGTACTACGACTTCGTCATCAACGAAGGCTCCTACAAGTTCTGGTCGGTCTTCCAGATCTTCACCGCAGCCCTCCTCATCTACTCTGCCTTCGCGGCCATCTATTACGCCAAGTACAACTACGAACATCCGGAAGAGGACGATTATGGCACTGACATCCTCTTCAAAAGATCGGGGCGGTCCTATTCAACAACACCTAAACCATACACTTCATTTCTTGGACTGAATTCGCAAACATTTCAAATGATTATGGACTCGATATCATCTAAAAAGTATTCTTAGTGAGATTGTTTGAAAGCTTTTATACCTTGACCCATGCAAAGTATATCGGGCCTGTCGCTTCGCTACGCCCTCGTGGCCGACGAGGTTTCGAGGTTAAGCCACAACCACAATTGTCGGTATCGGGATCGCAATCGCAATTCGGAAATCGTGAAAAATTTACTTACATGGTTCTTATGGCGCTGCATGTGCACAACTAAATCGTAATGTCGTAATGATTTAGCATGAGAAAATGTACGATTGCGAACCCGATCCCGATTTCAATCACGATGCCCACAATTGTGGTTGGGGCTTTACTCATTGGACGAGCTGGACGTACAATTGAGAAGAGAATTTTTCACAAAGAATACTCACGTGTATTTGTTCAATGTTTACTTATATTTTTAGCAGATTTTCGTATTTATTAGTGTTGTTTTTATCACGATATATGTATATGCTCAATATTCACTGGCTCTTAAATTGGTCTCCTAATACCCCGGTCCTTGTTTGCTACAGTACAGGGTGCTTCAAGCGTGCAAGGAAGAAACGATACACAATATTTGAAACTTTATAAATTCATTGTTTAGCTGATTCAGAACTTGATCTCGGATAAAAATCACTTTTTCAATATCTAGAAGAATTCTTAAGATATCCTTAAATAGTGTATAAGTTAATTTAGCGAGTTCGGTCTATCACGATATCTTTCCTATTTCAAACTGGCGTTAATGACTAAAAATATCATTCTCCAACTATCCCAGTATTATGAATATGATTTTTTTGTGCGGAATAAGTTAGTTGTAAGAAACGTCATTAGCGCAAGGCCAGTATAAACTATAGAACTATCGCATCATTAATATTGTTCCTTCAACCGCGTGATTGCATATAATTAAACGATATGTTTATTGTCTTCGTGAAAAGTGTTTAAACCTTCTAAGTACAACATTTCTCAGAATTCTTTTTTCGATTATTTTCTCAATATTCACCACCTACGAATCCTAGACGAATCTACTCAAAACAGAGTAAACCTTCTGTACAAACAGAACGTCCCATACAATTATGAATGTAGTTACGTATTTCCGCTGTGTGTCAATTATGTACATACATAACGGAAGTGTAATGTCTTGTTCTTATTTTGTATAGAAAAAATATTTAATATAACTGTATTGTAGCCCTAATATCACGGTTGTATTTCTTTTGTTTGCTCTTTGGACAGGTTCCTTATTGATCGTATCTAATATGAGTAACCTCTACTGATTGTTCAAGTGGTTTCTGATAAGACCAGTGGCATGCACGAACACGTTTGACAGACGACGTACATCATGTCATGCAGACAACTTCGTGTGCTGTGATCTACGCCAGCAAGTGGTGGGAGCATGTATGTAGTTTTACGGTAATGTCAACACTATACTACACCAGCAAAACCTTGAGACGTGCGAAATCAAAGGTTTTTTGCTAATATCTCAAGAATGCAATATAATACTAAATAAGTGGTTACTAACCGAATTTAGTTTCATAACAATCAATTCGAGGGTTCTAATCGTTGCGGTTGTCGTTGTGGAAACGAATCAAATATACCATTATTATGCATTATAATATGTATTAATATGCCATTTAGAAAATGATCTGACCCTTATACTGAGTTAATCATGGTCCTCTTTTTAATCTTAAATGATAAAAATGCTCAACAATTGATGTCAAGTTTTATTTAGCGAGGGGGGGGGGGGGGTGGAGATTCACCTCCCTTGTAGCCTTTGTGTGAATGTCCATGTATGTATAATAACTATCTTTACGTTCAGATCTACAACATAATATTAAAATTATAGGCACCCATGACAGGGACACATGAAGCCATTTGACTATAATATAAAATAATTTTTCCATTCAAAGAAATATGACAATTTAATTTTACAGGGAGGGGGGGGGGGGGCAAATGCATCCCCTTGCAGCACCTCCTTCCAGACGCCCACAGCTTAACCACGGTCTTGTTTCCGTGTTAATCATATTTCGATCAGTTTTACACACTTCGGCGTTTCTCTGCATAATGCACTTATTCGTGCATAACGAAAACAAGTCCCAAGTACAGCGTACACTGAAAGAAAAGAATTCTACTAACCATAACAACAAAAGAAACTCCGTTCTCACAGAAAGAAGTGATGTCAATACAACGGAATTCAATGCCGTGTACGTTTTGTTATGTTGACAATAAGAGTTCCCTTAATTCACAAATTGAGGTACATATTACGGTACTTGACAATTGGTGCTACCGTGAGTGCGGGAACATACAACTACGGACGAACGAAGTCTGAAGAATTGCCTCTGCCCTAGACAATGAAAATAATAATGTACAACACGCAACACTTTATATCAATCTTGACGATGTTTACATAAATGTCACAAATAGCAATTAAAAAATTAGCAAAAACGTTAAACGTATTCGATAGAGATTGCCAATTGTGCTGGCTCACGAGGATCTTAGCTATCCGCTGTGTCCTGCGGTAAGGACGTAGGTTCTTATCATATGGCACCTCAGACCAATATAATGTAATGAAATGACACCATTGATATAATGTAATGTTTTCAACAGCAGAGTCATTTAAAATGTTATCTACGATTAGTGTGTGTTTCCACGAATTGTATAGACAATTTACTTGACATTGAAAACCAATTTAAAAATCATTACTTCATAATTACCTCAGATGTATAGTGAAATCATGTTTTCTCAAATTGAACAATTGTATTAACAGCTGCACACTTAACATAAATTAAAAATACCTATTTTGTTCGAAACTACTAGAGTTATAGAGCTAAGATGTTTAGTAAAATATTTGTTTATATATACATAAATATATCGGATTCAGAGTGGAATTGAATAATTTCCATTCATCTCAAACGTTTGAAATAATACTTCATTTAAATTTTAATAAATATTATGAGCTAATTCATAACGAGAAAGTAGAAACCACTAAGTTTCTGGAAGGTGTAGAAAAGATTTAGATAGAAACAAAATACCCAAGCGTGTTTTGTTATTGTTTTATGTACAATTGATTAGTTTGATAATTTGTGGTTTTATTTTTAATTCACCATAAGCCTATTTAATTCTTAACACTGATTTTATGTAATTTAAAAATCATACCCACTCATTTTCTAGATTAAGCTGAAATCATATAAGACATAATGGCAGCTGTGACAACATGTGAAAGCTATATGAATATTTTAAACCACAGAAATGATGCTTTGCGCGTAGTAAAACAAATCACATTGACCTAGGTCACGTGTGTGTATTTTGAAGACAGCTGAACATGGTTAATACAGTGTACAAGTGCTCGACTAAAAAATGAAACATGTTTCCATTAGCTTAGTTCCCAGGATATTTCGTTAATGATCATATCTGCTTCCGTGTATCATGTGAAATAGGCAAATGGCTCTGTGTATAGTGTTTACACGGCGACATAGGAATGGATCTGTGTGGCTGTATGATTCTGTTTGTTTGTTCCTGGTTCATACATACATATATTTATAGATATAATGTATCGTACTGAAAAATAATAGTTCTCGTAATTGACTTTGGAGCTATCATAGGTAGCAACGAAGCACATAATAAATGCTGTAGACCGTGCTCCCACTGAATATCATTTTTTGAAATTGATTAGGTAGGGGGCCTACACAATACAACAGACATTTTATTTATTTATAAAATATATGCAATTTTACCAAAGAACTTCAACAATAACACTAAAGCGATTATTTTTATGCCATTCGTCAAATTCAAACATCTGATGAGATAGTATTGTGTTCACTTATGTTTATGGAAATACACTTTTTCTTTGGCAATTAACATTTTTTTTTAAATTTCGGCAATAGCACTAAGATAATTGAGTGTCAAGCCAATACTGACTGAATACTTACTTCAATCAATACTGGTATGCGGTAAGTATACTTTCTTCATACAAAACCGAGATATGGCTCTAGTTCTATACTAGGACGCCGGTTTAAATCCCCCTATTCGTAAGGACAACTGAAGGTATGTTTTTTTTCTAGATGTTACTCAATTTTTAGGGTGTAGTTATACTAATAGCACTTGGACACGCCTTCCAAGCCATCCTAAACAATATTATGTACATATACTTAGCCCACTGATACCCTGGACAGGTTCCTTTTATTGCAATAATTCATTGACAAACATTCGAAAAATAGTCATCTTGTATTACACAATATTTATTTAAAAATATACTAAGTCACGCATAGATCATTTCGTAATTCTCGTAGCCTTGGTTTAAGTTACTAAAGTCCAGAGCAAACCCAATGAACACAGCGGTGGTATTTCCTTGAGAGGTCGAAGGTTTCACAGTACGCATATGTGTGACGGTTTCTACTGGTCACAAAACTAACATTACTACAATATATTCTAGTCGGCGCTGTATTTATCTAATATTTATTTAGTTAATGAATAGGTACCCTATACATTTATAAAACTAATTTACTAAGGAGGACAATAAACAATACTAAACAATGTGTTAAGAATTAATAGGAAAACACTAATAAAAATATAATAGCAAACAAAAAAAAGTAAAATAACAAAAACAAAAACTCCTGGAGAAGATATAAAAAGGTATTTTTTGTTTTAATGTTTAAGGTCTCTTCTAAAGATCTCTCCTCACAAGTCTAATTTCATAGATATAGTAAAGGAATCTGAAAATGCCGGCATACATAATTATGTGATTCAAGTATGCGTCGAGGATACTAGTAAAAGGAACGTAAAGTGCGACTGTAAAATATGTAGGTTACGCCTGAATTTGTCAATCATTATCTTGCTAATTAACAAACTCTTCTGGCAACTGACAATCGTACCGTTGAATCGCCAGACATGATCCGTGTCCGTGATAGCCCGTCTACGGTACCACCGTACGGCTCCACAACATAGTCGCAAGGCACAAAAGCCAGGCACAAAAATATAACATGTAGAATTGTATTTATTGAAAACACCGTCGTTGTGACTTTTTTTCCTAACATACCGGTATGCACATATTTTGTGTGCCATTATTTTCATTTTTATTAATATCGGGTTGTAATTATTTTTACTTATCCTTTGATAACGTTTCTAATTAGGCGTTAGAGTAGTAAGAACAAATTCCAGTCCATAAAGTCTGCGGTTGGTCATGCTCATATCCATATAACTGTGAAGGATGTAGGTAACTTCCTAAATAGATCTTTAAATTAGATCGCTGGGTACCTGATTGCATGATTATTATGGAGGCTAGTCATTTTCATTTTCGACTTCATCATTAGCGGGATAGTAAAAATAATGAAAGAAAAACTTACTTTACTGCAATTATATTGTTCGGTTATTGCTTATTTTGTGTTTATGGTATAGTGCTCAGCAAGTGCAAGTATAGATGGTGCCACGTGGTTGGAAAGTGATTGAAATGTATTTTGGTTTCCTCCCGTTGCCACTCAAAACGTTCGTATAGCACATAGATTCCTATTTCCTGGGGAGCTGTCACTGTCTTGGCACTTGGTAGCTGATGACAGCTGACAGAGATAGTGTTTACACTGGTTGGTAGGGGGACCAAGCACGTGACACCACGAGAAAGCCGAGAGCAGCCGATGACAGCCAAGGACAGCTGACAGTGGTAGTGTTTACACTGGTTGGTAGGGGGATCAAGCACGTGACACCACGAGAAAGCCGAGAGCAGCCAATGACAGCCAAGGACAGCTGACAGTGGTAGTGTTTACACTGGTTGGTAAGGGGACCAAGCACGTGACACCACGAGAAAGCCGAGAGCAGCCAATGACAGCCAAGGACAGCTGACAGTGGTAGTGTTTACACTGGTTGGTAAGGGGACCAAGCACGTGACACCACGAGAAAGCCGAGAGCAGCCGATGACAGCCGATGACAGCCGAGGACAGCTGACAGTGGTAGTGTTTACACTGGTTGGTAGGGGGATCAAGCACGTGACACCACGAGAAAGCCGAGAGCAGCCGATGACAGCTGACAGCGGAAGTGTATACACAGGTTGGTAGGGGGACCAAGCACGTGACACCACGAGAAAGCCGAGAGCAGCCGATGACAGCTGACAGCGGTAGTGTTTACACTGGTTGGTAGGGGGATCAAACACGTGACACCACGAGAAAGCCGAGAGCAGCCGATGACAGCCGAGGACAGCTGACAGCGGTAGTGTATACACTGGTCGGCAGGGGGATCAAGCACGTGACACCACGAGAAAGCCGAGAGCAGCCGATGAGAGCCGAGGACAGCTGACAGCGGTAGTGTATACACTGGTCGGCAGGGGGATCAAGCACGTGACACCACGAGAAAGCCGAGAGCAGCCGATGACAGCCGAGGACAGCCGAGGACAGCTGACAGCGGGAGTCACCCCTCGCGTTGGGATACGATCACTTCCTGGTCGGTGTTACTTGCATATCAATACAGCCGCCCATGGCTCACAGCGCAGCACTAGGTTACCTAGCCTAATTGCTGTGACTGTATTATTTAAATCCTCGTCGATCACTGGACCACCCGGGAGATAATTTACACATACTTCGGCCAAAGAATTAAAACGAATTAAAATCGAAATCAACTTTTCACGGTATTTTCTACAAAAACAAGTTCCACTATGTCACCCATCTTAACAACTGCAGGAATTCTATGAATGAATTACATATGCAATGCATACTACATGCCGCTTAAGGTAGCCCCGAAGCTAATAGCTTATCTTTCATTTAAGTGATCCACATTCCTATAAACTTCTTACAAACGTAACATAAAATTATAAAATATAGTAGATAAAAAAAATTGTTTTCTCGCCCTAAAGCAAAAAGTCATTGGTCTTGAACTATGAGTGAAGGTGAAGGAACTTCTAGTTGCGCGACTGGCCGCTAGTGGGATGCACGGTGACAATGAACCCTCTGTTGCACCGTTCTGCCGCCGCGAGCGCCACGGTTGGCGGCCGACGGCGCTGATTGGTCGCTTGAGAGCGGCAAGTGTGAGCCGGCTAACAGGAGGAACAAACCAAACACTTGAGGAGCATGGATTCACTTTCCTATAAGCAACAGACAATACACTTGAAAACAAGTGCTCATTGGGTCGCGGTGTATTTCGGAACAGATTTAGTTTCCTCGTATGCGATCTAACTGAGACTTCAACATGCATTAGTTGAAGACAAGCGAACAATTAAAAAAAAATAATTTCATATAAAAAAAATTAATTAGAATTTTAATTTTTTACATAATGTAGTAAATATATCCAATTTTTTTTTATTTTTTAAAATAACTAAACAATATCGATTGTTGTTGTTGATATTCAATTAAATTTAAGTTAAAAACGTTCGCGTTCTGTTAATCTTCATAAATCACGAAAACCATGTGCCTGAAAATAATCCAGTGAGTGTCGTAAGTGAGTGTTGTTAGTGTCGTGAAGATGATGGCTTCGATATCCGGCGGAAGAAGAAGTCGGAGAACTACTTTAGCTACCTCCAACAGCATTTATCTACCCACACCGTTCGCCACCCCGCCTCTCCGGCGACAGGTATGGAAAACAGCGAACCAGTTACTTGTAACAACATGACAAGTCCCATTTTCGTTAAGGAGAATGTTATCAAGTAGCAGAAACGCATGGGATAATGGTATTTATAGACAAAACAACTATAAATTTGTAGAAACACGCATAGGATTGTATACTGCCACATTATCTAGTGAGTAAGCTTAGAAACGCGCATGTGGGCTGTACCTTTGTTTATGTTACGGGTGGCCAAGGGTCGACTTACTTGGTAATACAAATCACGGGTGTGTAAGTTACAGAACAGGTGTAGGCCTATAGAACCTTAATTCGGCATGTCAAAATATGAGTCCACCCTCTGTATTAAATTTTGATTTAAAACAATGTCTCTAAAGAAGGACGCTACTTTTTTGATCAAAATATTTATAATAAATATTCAATAAAATTATATCACAATGACATTTTTTTAATATAAAGTAACATACGTTTTGCCGGCGGAATTTGTGTTCATTTTGCTTGAAGCTAGAATTGCTAATTTAGAGGAAATAGAAATGCATCAAGTACACTAATGAAAGTAATAATAGATAATTATAGCAGCATGCGCTGCCTACACTTGTAGTAAGGTACAACAATGGTTATGTAGAATATTCGGTACCTAAGGTGTGTTCGTCGTGTGAACTTGTTTCTCTGTGTCCACGATTATAAGCAAGATTATTTCACCTTGTTTAGCTATAGACGAGACAAGACAAGCGGAGCATTCTTGTATTACTTGTATTGTAAACATAGCAGACGCTCTTAGGTCTGCTCCGTGAATTAATTGTTTCACAAAGAACATGTTGTGCTTTTTATGCTGGCTATAAATAACGATATGTGAACCCAGTCTGTAGGTTTTTAGACGAAGAAACATTTTACGCATTTCAAATATTCTTAACTCTATCCACGGAACATTCTGTCTTTGATTGTTAGTCGGTTGGCAATGATGAATGTAACCATATTTCCCTACATTCTGTACGAACTAAGGTATAAGCTATATTTTACTATTATTGTATTATTTTCTTTTCATGATTTTTAACTAAAATTTTAGTTTATTTCTAAGTCTAAAAACGTCTTGAATGAACACAAATTTAATGATTCATAATGCACACGAATTAATATAAAAAATAAACGCGTAGTAAAATTACACAAGGTTAGAGACTTGGCGCAATTAATTATCATATTTGAAGGTAGCCAACGTAATTTCTTAATATTGTTGTTCCGTTTGTTTCTCTTGAGCTCCATAGTCTTACATATTATTAGGTATGCAATAAATGTACGAAAATACCGTTAATCTGACAGTGACACAATGTGGGAGTTACAGAGGCATGTGCATTTACTACCGTTGCTTGTCCTAAAATATACCACTGTGAAGCAATAATAAGCACTGGAGATTTGTAGGACACGCCCATTCAACGGAACACAACTGCAAATACTGATATTGTAAACAAAACTAAGTAGTTAGCGTCAATGCAAGCTACATTTTAATATTTAAGAATTGTGTTTGCCAGCTATCAATAATACGGTTGATGTAATCGACATTTACTATGTATATGAATGGACCGTTTTGATGCCCATATATAGCATAGAAACGTTTTAATTTTTGTTTCATCAGTTGAGTTGGCAATGTTAACTAATATTAATGACAGGTGATGCTTAGCTAAGGTCACATGGTAAAGAGTAAAATAATGTTATTTGGTACTCAAAACACAACCAATAAACTGATAGGACACTTCAAAGGTAGATATTCTGAAGAGTATAACATTTCCTGGTACTCCGGTCCACGTGTGGTTATTGGTCACGCATTACATCCAAAAGTCTTGCACGTCACAATCCGTTATGTGTCATGAATATAAATAGACGGCAAACCATGGATGTTCTCATGCGGTTGTCAGTTAGCTATCCGAGCACAAACACTGACTGACGAATCCCAGGGAAAACTTTTTTTGTGAATCGAGCCCGATAGAGTTCTCGTCTTAAAACGCGTAAGATTGAAGATGATCCCATGGTTTTCAAGGTCCTACACAAAAGAATATGGACGACCTTGAAGAGTTATTGCAATACCAGCCAGGTATATAGAGGATCCCACATTAACAATGCTGCGGACCTATGATTATCCAACACATCTGTGACATATCCCACGCCAGAGAGAATCTTAGCAGCGAGAACAAATCAAACCATTTATCTACGGATCCACAAGACCAGAGTTATCAGTATACGATAACTCCTTGACGCATGCACGGTCTGAAGAGTCTTGTAATCGCAATCTCCTTCCTGCCATTGCCGAGCTAGCATTAGTTGGCAGTCAGAAGACAGTCTAGTAATTAATGTAAAATGGCCCCCGTTCCGGTACGGACGTACTTGAATAGTACCGGGATAATGATTTGACACGTGCATCTAAACGAACAACAGAACTCCTTCAATATTGTTACATAACTCTGTTTTCATGTGAGTGTTTGCATCGTGTGTGTGCGTGATACTCCGGTATATGAGTCAGGTGGTGAAGTATGGCAGAACTCCAACTTCCTAAAATACTGATGAAGCTAATAGCGCAGTCAATAACCTTCACTAAGCCATAGAATTTGTCTGTCGTGTAACAGAACATTAACATGTAATTAGCATTGCAATGATTCCATGGAACAATACACATCTCTTTAAAAATAGAACCACTAAAACATAAATAACTGGGTAACTACCTGTTTTTGTTATTCTTAATAACATTACATCAGGGGTGCGATATTCTTACGAAGCATAATATTGGACAAATCTGTTGTGTTATGGTGAAACAGATTTCCGATTGCCTAAAAATACGCATGAATTATAGGTAAATCCATGGGGTGCCTGATATATGTGAACATTGTGACTGTTACCTTCATATGCATTATGCAGCACACAACTTTACCTGGGAGATTTAGGATCCTCATAGGTGTTCATCGTCGTTAGACGACGAGTGTATACTTATATATACTCGTATAAACGTAAAACCGAACACTTTTAGCCAACATGTGCATTTGTTAAGAAACGTTTGCGTAATCCAGATAAGAGGAACAGCATTGGTTCATAACTTCCACAGATCACCATCTCAACAGAGTCCTGGTGTTATTTCACAGATTCGTTTCAAGTCAGTATTCCGTTTAGTAGAGCACACAAGCCTCATTATAGTCACGCCCCTGTGTTAAGAGTTTTCAGGTAACCAACCTCGGATCGTAAATTATAAATTATCCTCAATGGACTTGTTCCAAATAGATGGTAGGAATATTGGACTTGGCTATTGCGTAGGCCTATTCATGAGAATAATTACGTTACTTAATGTCACTTTATGCGTAATTTAAGACAATGAATCAGCTGCAGTGCATGGATACCGTTAATACCTCCCTCTGAGGAACAGTTTTTACTTCGCACCATCATATGTTATATCGTATCGGTCACTACATGTGAACAAATACGGGAAAATTATGGTAATTTAACATTTTAATCAAGATCAAACCGACCTGTTTAAGAATTAACATTAACACGTTTGTTTCAATTCCCAACGCATCACACGTTTTCATAAGAGACCCAAAGAGTTTTCGCAGTATAGGCTACATAACTCATGGATGTATTTATTGTTTACATCGTTGCTTCGAGTTGCCAATGTTTAGGAACACTGCCGAATATACATTTTAGCCCCTCAATTAATGTTCTCAGTTTTGAGGTGAGCAATTTTGTGGAGTAGTCCACAATATTCATTCGGTAGGTTTCAGTGTCTTTGTAGGTCAAGATCCCGTGTAATAAGATGATAATGAAACACAACAGATGTATTCAAATAAACTTATGAGAATGTTTCAAGTTAATTACGTCACCTGACGCTTCAGCGATAATCCCACATGTATCTTGATATGTTAATTAGATACCGTGCCCAAATATTGAATGTTGCTTGATGAACATAGGCAGAGGCCTTTTCAGGATTGTTAGATTTAAGCAGTTTCTCAGTTTAACTGCTTATTCTTTCCGATATATGTTTAGAGATAAACATTACAGTTAAATTGAATTGTGTGAATGTATGTCCAAGTTATAATATTCGTTATAACTTAACTTAATATTTTAACTTAATAACTTAATAACTTAATATTCGTAATGAACCCGGTGTACAGACCGTCTTAAAAATAAAAACCCTCAGAGTTACATGTTTTAGATTGTCTCACAACAAATCAATTGTTTCAGAAAGAACTATAGCTAAATATGACTTAAATTTAGTTGTCAATTAGTAATTACCCTGTATAATTTTACGGAAACGATGCCGGTGCAATAAATGAACTAATTAGTGGAATGTGGTTGTTTCTATCATTTTACCACGTATAATGTTATAGAAGTGTGTTATTTCTTGTTTATAAGACGTGAACTAAAAACATAAAACTCTTATCTAGCGTAGCTTCCTGTATAGAGAACCCCAAATGGGAATAATGTCAGTAAGTTATCAAATGAACGCACAACCTCACGATCCTGTAGTCGCCTGTTCCAGCATCGAACTCTTACTAGAACATAGCCGATAAAATGTAAGCATTCTTGTTTCTATTAACTCCTTCCATTCAAATCAATATTATTGTTTGGTGTCAGTCGAGTGTGGCTTATTGGTAGTACACGGGACTCCATACCAGGTGGAAATGGGTTCGTTCCCGCCAACGGCAATCCAAGTTTGAAGAGTATAGGATCTTGAAAACTTCACACAGAAATTCCACCTTCCCTTTCCAAAGCATCTAAACACTAAAAGTCACATTTAATAGCAAAAAATCGACTGTGTCTCGAACTTATAGGATCCTTTCTACCGTGACTATGTAATATAAATAGTTATTGCTTGTTGTAAATAAAAAATAAAGCTATTAGTCAAAGATGAGCTATTGTAGAACGTAATTTTGAAACCAATATCAATCAAATTTTTAAAATGATAAAATGATGAGCATAGGCCATACGTAAAAAGTAATACATAAAAAAATCAATAAATACATAAATGGATTCATAAATAAATTAAAGGTTATCAAAAATGTGTATATTGCATTTACTTCGTATAAAATCACACATTCTATAAGATATTGAATCGCTATAGACGAAACTGACTTAATCACAGCGCAATACATGATTGTTAAGTGTTCATGGTGAACATTGAACAGTGAACAGTGGATAGTGAACACTTCCAATAGCTAGTTGTAGTCACCGAAGCACGTAAAATGTGTCAGATAATTGTTTATGACTGTCGGTTGTTGTCACCGGAGCACGTAAGATGTGCCAGATAATGGTTTATGACTGTCGGTTGTTGTCACCGGAGCACGTAAGATGTGTCAGATAATTGTTTATGACTGTCGGTTGTTGTCACCGGAGCACGTAAGATGTGTCAGATAATTGTTTATGACTGTCGGTTGTTGTCACCGGAGCACGTAAGATGTGTCAGATAATTGTTTATGACTGTCGGTTGTTGTCACCGGAGCACGTAAGATGTGTCAGATAATTGTTTATGACTGTCGGTTGTTGTCACCGGAGCACGTAAGATGTGTCAGATAATTGTTTATGACTGTCGGTTGTTGTCACCGGAGCACGTAAGATGTGTCAGATAATGGTTTATGACTGTCGGTTGTTGTCACCGGAGCACGTAAGATGTGTCAGATAATTGTTTATGACTGTCGGTTGTTGTCACCGGAGCACGTAAGATGTGTCAGATAATTGTTTATGACTGTCGGTTGTTGTCACCTGAGCACGTAAGATGTGTCAGATAATTGTTTATGACTGTCGGTTGTTGTCACCGGAGCACGTAAGATGTGTCAGATAATTGTTTATGACTGTCGGATTGTTTATGACTGTCGGTTGTTGTCACCGGAGCACCTAAGATGTGTCAGATAATTGTTTATGACTGTCGGTTGTTGTCACCGGAGCACCTAAGATGTGTCAGATAATTGTTTATGACTGTCGGTTGTTGTCACCGGAGCACGTAAGATGTGTCATATAATTGTTTATGACTGTCGATTGTTGTCACCGGAGCATGTAAGATGTGTCAGATAATTGTTTATGACTGCCGATTGTTGTCACCGGAGCACGTAAGCTGTGTCAGATAATTGTTTATGACTGTCGGTTGTTGTCACCGGAGCATCTAAGACGTGTCAGATAATTGTTTATGACTGTCGGTTGTTGTCATCGGAGCACGTAAGAAGTGTCAGATAATTGTTTATGACTGTCGGTTGTTGTCACCGGAGCACGTAAGATGTGTCAGATAATTGTTTATGACTGTCGGTTGTTGTCACCGGAGCACGTAAGATGGTCAAATAATTGTTTATGACTGTCGGTTGTTGTCACCGAAGCACGTAAGATGGTCAAATAATTGTTTATGACTGTCGATTGTTGTCACCGGGGCACGTAAGATGTGTCAGATAATTGTTTATGACTGTCGGTTGTTGTCACCGGAGCACGTAAGATGTGTCATATAATTGTTTATGACTGTCGGTTGTTGTCACCGGAGCACGTAAGATGTGTCATATAATTGTTTATGACTGTCGATTGTTGTCACCGGAGCACGTAAGATGTGTCAGATAATTGTTTATGACTGTCGGTTGTTGTCACCGGAGCACGTAAGATGTGTCAGATAATTGTTTATGACTGTCAGTTGTTGTCATCGGAGCACGTAAGATGTGTCAGATAATTGTTTATGACTGTCGGTTGTTGTCATCGGAGCACGTAAGATGTGTCAGATAATTGTTTATGACTGTCGGTTGTTGTCACCGGAGCACGTAAGATGTGTCGGATAATTGTTTATGACTGTCGGTTGTTGCCGGCGCGAGTTGTTGTGTCCCCACAAACTGACCCCGCTGACATTGGCCGCACGAGGTACCCATCTTCAAGGTCAATCGTGCGGCGATATGATGCAATGCATTCAAATTGCTGTTTCTCAGTTCAGTTCAGGCCAGGCTATTCGGGATGATGAGTGGATGAAGGGCGATTAAAAACCACACACATATTCGAACCCACATTCTTCGGTTCAGACCTGTGCTAGTGTTCCAATCGCATAAGCTACAAAACAAGCTACTTTATTCGTCATCAAAAACACGTAAGCCAGCATGCTAATAATTGAAAAGATAAGTGTAAAAACATGACCTTCGTATTGAGTATTATTTGTCAAATTTGCTTCGATGAATTGTGAACTAAACTAACTCAAGATATTGGAACAGTGATTCCTATGCGGGATTTGGTTTTGTGCCATGCAGCTAATCCATGAATTTGAAATCGGTCAACTATTGTAATTCTAACGATTGTCATTTCGATGGTTAATTAAATCTAAATTTTTGAATTATTTAGAGAAATCAAAATCGTAACAACTACACAACTTGAAAATGTTCTAATTGATTAGCTGATATAAAAGCAAATTCCGTGTAGGAATCTTTTTTTCAATATATCTTGAAGAAAACTCTAGGTATGAATAAAATACTGTTAATTTTGCGAGCTACCCATTGGCGTTAATAACTTACATTTTCTCGGATTATTAGTTTACCAGTCAGTACTGCACGATTGTAACAATAGCAGAGCCGTATATAGTGGAGTAAATAAGTCGATTTTCTTCATTGCCAAAACAATTCCAACTGAGCCATACATGGAAAAGAAATAAGTGTCCGGGGAATAAACGTAGGCTAAATACAATGTTTTTAATTTGACTTCCCTTTTTCCAACTTAGTTTGATGCAAAATTGAACTAGTGATGATGAACATATCGTGATCTCTGAGAGGACAGTTGCGAGGCAATTTTTTTCCTCTGACGTTCAAAACAAAACAATTCTATTGCAATTTTTTTCCTTTCAACGCGCTTTGTGATGTTCATCTCGAGCCATTAGAAGTCATGTTGCGACTTTTAATTGGCTCAATTTTATTTTTTACAAATGAAATAACAATAATATAAAATGTCGAGATAGATTATGAAGCCAATTCATCAAAGTTTTTGCTCTCTTTCTACAGTGAATCATTCTTGTATTCTTGTATATTTTGTTGTTTATTGTTCGCGAATACACATTTGCGACGGTGAGTAAGAGTCTTGAAATAACTATACACAGAAAATGGTTCTACCTCTCAAGCCTCAGGGTCATCAGGTGTTTGGTTTTATCGACATATAATCTGACGATGATGCGCTCGAAAATTATATCTGCAAAGTTGTTTTTCTATCGCACCATCACAAGCTCATGATTCTAATATAGAAGTGAAGTGCACGGTGACGTACAGCCTAGCTTGCATGCACACTGGTTGTGGAGCAGAAGCTGTGACCATCTTTTTTTATTTTTTCCATTTCGATAATTTGTATCATCAGATCGAAATTTTCGGTACATTTCGGATCCAAATATACCATCAGTTCCTAAATCGATCGATATTTTGGTGATTCATTTTAATCGCACGTCGTCAATATTATGTGCTTCAAAAGGTTGATCAGGTACTGGTAAGCTATTGTTAAGTACGGATATTATCGGCAATCGGACTTGTATCAGGTGTAGTTAAAATAGCCAACATTAATTAATTATTTTTGCAATTTCGACAAAAACACCTTAAATCTTCATTAAAAAAAAAAAAAAATAAATAAAAATTAAGATACAGACAGACTTCAAAATTTATGCTCACGTTACACGTATGCTATCGCTAGCTGGCACGCTTGTACAAAACTATTATTTTGTTAAATTTGTGATAACTGTCTACATATTTGCTACCGTTTTTTATGTATATATTGGTTATTATTGTTGCTGATACAAATCTTATGAATGTTTTATTTACCACCACCATCATCATCATCATCATTATTATCAAAAGAATGAGCTATAGAAGCTAATCACTGATTTTCTGCTAACCGTAGAATCAGTTCAGTTAATAGAAGGCACAAGGAGCAATTAAAGAGAATCCCAAATTGTGTTGAACCATTCTCCTAGCCTAATTAGTTTTCGTTAATTAGCGGGATGAGTATTTTGGTTTTCCAGACGTTATATTTGAAGGTAATCTTCCTTGACAGATTAGGTGCGAGTTTGTTGTATCCACCCAAGCAAACTAAAAGCACACAATCATGACAGAGTGAAGACTACACATCTAACGAAGAAGCTTAGCGAATTTGATGTCTACAGTCTAATATTGTTATTGTGTTATCTTTTAATTTACTAATAATGTTATTAAAGGACTAATAAATAGAATAATAACTGTTGGGACCAGACACTACTATCATGACAGACAGTCATCTATTCCTCAACAACTGAAGACCTGTCAACAATCGTAAGGATTAAAATATTTGAAAGATTTTAAATTCAACTTTTAGTTCTTACAAAACTAAATATTGTTACTAGTAAAAACTTTTTCATTATTGTAGTGCGTTCTCCAGATATCAGTATAACACACAATGAACCTCCAGCAATCTTTGCCTGCAATGTTTCAGCCAACCACACAATTACTTCCACAAGTAGACAGTTAAGTTCACTTTGTTCGCTATTCTAAGGGCAGGTGGTTCTGATATTGATTCTTTGTGTTTATTTACCATGACAAGTGTCTGGCCGAGCTGTTTCCTCCTCACAAACTCGTTACCTGATTAGAAATCCTGTCCGGACAAGGGAGTGTGATGGAAACTCTTCCGTTGTATTTTAAATGATGGGAGAGTGCAACAGTATAGTAAACATCAAGAGAGAAAAAAATCTTCACTATTATAATTTGTGGTTACTGAACATCCATAACCACACGAGCTTATTATATGGCTAGTTCAAGGAAAACTTTTTTTAGCTTTTCCAAGAAAAACACGCGAATACGGAATAATAATATTGTTGGCGAAGATGGTGGTTCATTTTGACTTTGGTCGTCTAAGCCACGAATTATGGATTATCTATCAACCACCTACGTATTTATGTTCAATATAAATATACATAATAATGTATTACTGAAATATTTTTGATTTATATAGTCTATAGCGAGAGAATTTGAAAACCAATTTATCCCAGTTGTATTATTTTCTTCGAAAACTAAAAAAAAAACAAATATTTAACCATGAAAGTCTACGTAAATATGTATAATGGGTACAAGTCCGTAAATCTGTCTTAGTTATCCATGTTAACTTGGTTTAAAAATACCATGAAGTGGCTATTAGCCAATAATTGAAAATTACTACAATAACAGTGACTTTTGAGAATTACGTTTTTTTTTTTTTTTTTTTGCAAAACGCCCCCTCAAGACCAAATCCCGCGTGCGCGATTGCCATTAATACTAGTCTATACCAATGAAAAAACCTGGATGTCAATTTGACAACCTCGTCATTGAACAAACCACTCTCAAGGCAATCCTAGAGATGCGCTGTCGATTGTCGTGACCAACAAACACAGGTGTTGGGTAAGTGTTCGTATTCAACACCAGGATAAGTCGCCGGTAGAGGTGGCTCAGCGATAAGGCTTCAGTGCTCATCCCGGTGTAACTGTCATTCTCAACTATACATGAAAAGAGACTTACTAATACGAAACCTCAGAGAGGGTTTATAAAATGTTCAAAACTGAAAACCAACATTTTTTGGACCGCTCATACTACGTTTTACATTCACGATATTTTGCCCTAACTGCAGCGAGCAAGGTAAATGTTTAAAGGTTCATACTTTTTAATATTACGTTATCATACCTTTATTTATCCGTTGAAATATATACAAAGTATTATCTTTGATAGTTTCCGGTATTCGAAATTTTTCGTCCCTCGGAAAAAATCACTCATTTGTACCGGTCCATGAAACAACTATAAAAATAATAAAATAATAATAATAATAAATAATAATAATAATAATAATAATAATTATTATTATTATTATTATTATTATTATTATTATTATTATTATTATTATTATCATCATTATTATTATTATTATTATTATTATTATTATTATTATTATTATTATTATTATTATTATTATTATTATTATTATTCAGCTGCCAGGTTTGATTTTGGAAGCAGTTCTCAAGGTCTGTTGATTCAAAAAACTCTAAATGATATACTTCAAAAGCTTGATGTAGTAGTGTCGGATATACAGTCAATGAAAAAAGAAATTGCGGAGTCTAAAGAGAAGTATGATGCTATTTTGAAATTATGTAAACAACATGATGAAGATGTTAGCTTCTTGACAACAAAAATAAAAGAAAAATCAAAACTTATTGATGAACTCAACCTTAAAGTCAATAAGTTAGATCAGTACGGGAGGAACAACAATTTTGAATTGAGTAACGTTGAGGAATCAGACAACGAAGATATAGAAAAAGTTGTTCTGAAAGTTGCAAGGGAACTTAAAATCGAGCTGTCGTCGGGGGAGATTGAGGCCGCCCATCGTTTGCCATCACGTAATAAAAACTATCCAAGGAAGATAATTGTGCAATTAGCATCACGTAAGAAGAGGGATGAGTTCATAGAGGGGCGTCGCCAGGTCGTAACCAACCAACAAATATTCGGTAGCAGTTGCCGTTCAGAGCGATACATCCGCATCACTGAGAATCTCGCACCTTACTACAGGAATTTACTCTGGGAGTCAAGACAACAAGCAAGAGACGCGGGTTTTAAATTCGTGTGGTGGAGTCGTGGAAAAGTCCTAGTTAGGAAAGACGAAGACACGCGGCAAGTTATTGTTATCAATACGTTAGAAGACATAAATAAGCTTTTCGAATAACGTGTGTGATCTGCTTATTCATACATGGACTTGACTGGTATTGACCTCCCTATTGACTGCATTGAAATAAATAATCTAGACAATTGGTCACCTTTGAATGATGGACTGAATGCTATTCATATTAATATAAGGTCTGTGTACAAACATTGGGATGAGCTGCAAGTTGTCTTGCATAGATGTAAATACGATGTGTTGTTATTAACAGAAACTGGTCTGCAAGACAACAATAATAACGGCTATCAGATAACAGGCTATGATGTAATTTGTCATTCAAGATTAGGTCGAAGAGGTGGTGGGTTGCTCTTATTTATCAAATCGGGTTTTGTTGTTAAAAATATTTGTACAGATTTTAAGTCATTTGAAGGAATTTCATGTAGTGTGTTTGTTGATGATGAATTATCTTTTGATTTGCTTTGTATATATAGACCCCCCGATAATAACACGAAAAATGATTTTATTTTAGAATTAGAAGTGTATTACGAAACAATTAATCAAATAGGAAATTGTTTGATATTAGGAGATGTTAATATAGATGTTCTTGATACCTCTAATAAGTATGTACAACTATACGAAAATCTGATGTCGGCACGTGGGTTTTTGAAATGTGTGAACTTGCCCACAAGAGAGGAGTATAGTTTAGGTAAGCTAACGAGTACTTGTATAGATCATTCCTATGTACGCTCAAACTCATATGTAAACATCAAGTCTGCTGTATTTACTACTAAGATTTCAGATCACTATATGATTTTAGTGTCGGTAGGGTTTAAGATCAGAAATGAGATAGACATAAAGGAAACTCGAATGTGTATAAATGAAAGGGTTCTTTTAACTAATTTGAAGGCTGTTAACTGGACTCGACTTCTAATGATTAACGAAAGTTCAGCTCTTTACGACAAACTGTGCAGGGAGTTCGACTGTTGCTACAATAATTCACGTTATATAAGTCAATCAGGAAATAATAAAAAGAGGGTGCAAAGGCAATGGATTACAAACGATTTAATAAATTTAACAAAACAGAGGGATAAATTGTTTCGCCGGTGGAAAGACTGTGGGGGTTTGAACCCATTAAAGAATGTATATAGGAAGCAATACACGGATTTCAGGAACTACGTAAATAGACGGTTGGTAATTGCAAAACAAACATATTTCCGTCAATGCTTAAATAATAGCAACGGTATTAAAGAGGTGTGGCAAACTATTAATCGTATCACAGGTCGTAAAGTAAAAGATTCAGTTGACGCGGTTGTCAACAAGTATCTAGGGAAAATGCATACCCATGAGGTCATAGCTAATAGTTTTGCTGACAGCTTTTCAAGTGATGTGGATAGTATTCGTCATAAGTGCGACTTGAGCTGCGCACAACAAGTTATGACAGATACTGCCACACAGTCCATGTGGTTGCCCCCGGCAAGTGTACAGAAAGTAAATAAAATAATTTCGGATATAAACGTTAATAAGCAGCCTGGCTACGACGGCATAAGAGCTATTGATATCAAGAATATGAGAATAGAATTGAGTCCTGTTATTGCGCATTTAATAAATCTATCAATAAGAGATGGTTGTGTACCGGAAAAGATGAAAGTATCAGTTGTGAGACCGGTATATAAAAAAGGTGACCACATGAATTTTTCAAATTATCGTCCTATTGCATTGCTGTCTGTTGTAGAGAAGATAATGGAGCGTTACATATCTGATTGTCTGACCAACTATTTAAGAAATTTTAACATTATCAGTGAGCATCAACATGGGTTTCAAAAGGGAAAAAGCACTCAGGAGCTTCTATTGCAGTTTTCAGATTTAATAAATACTAGTCTAGATAATAATCTTCATGTTATTGCAACGTTTGTTGACTTCTCAAAAGCGTTTGATACGTTAAATCATAATAAGCTGTTAGATTGTTTAGAGCACATAGGCGTACGTGGTAAAGTTCTAGACTGGTTTCGAAGCTATTTAAAAGATCGAATATATTTGGTTAAAATAGGTGACACGTATAGTAAATCAGGTAAAGTTATGTCAGGCGTACCCCAAGGGTCAATTCTTGGCCCTCAGTTCTATATTATCTATGTTAACGTTATTCATAAATATATAATTAATTGTCTATTTTACTTATACGCTGATGACTTCGTACTATTGGCTATACATAAAGAGTTGCGCGTTGCAATAGAAAATATGAATGTGGATTTTAGAAATTTACAATGTTGGACTCATGATAAGGAATTAGTAATCAATGTTTTAAAAACTAAATCGGTTCATATGTGCACTCCATTAAATTCTGACAGAAATACGGCAGTAAAGTTAATTTTCCATGACACTGATTGTATACATAAACGAGACGCAAATCTAGTTTGTGGGTGTACGCAGCAAATAGAATCTGTGGATCACCATATGTATTTGGGAGCGGTTATTGATAGAGATTTTTCATGGAAGCCGCATATCGATTACATTTCTTCAAAACTTCGTTCTTGTGCATATCAGTTATATAAATTAAAACCAGTCGTATCTGATAATCTTTTAAGATTAGTTTACATTGCATTAGCTGAATCGGTAATCTCTTACGCTTTGCTCTCATGGGGTAATGCATCTGCGTACCACATTGATGTGTTAGTTAGGTTGCAAAATTCAATTGTCAAAATAGTTTGCCCTAAGCATATATTAAATCTTACAAGTGAAATGCATGAAATTTATAGACATTGTTATTTATTGCCTCTAAAACAGCTATTTAATTATCGTATGGTGCTAAAATATTATTTTGAGAGTATATATAAATTGGTACGCGTACATTCACAAGCCACAAGATCTTTAAGTCAAGGTAAGTTAGAGGTTCCAATTACAAGAAACAAACATGGGGAACGTTGTCTTAAATATTTGGTACCAAAATTGTTTAATTCTCTGCCCAATCACGTCAAGTCATTAGAAAAGATATCCTTGGTAAAGACAACATTAAAATCACACTACCTTGAAAATATTTCATTATGTCTATCTTAGTATCTTAGTCGGTTTCCGGCTCGTTCTAAATCTTGATGTATTTATTGTCTTATATCGTTTCCATAATTTTTGCTAGATTTACTAAGTTATTATATAGTAACTTTATGTTGTATTTTGTCTAGGAATAAGTTGGTAATTTTAATTTATATTGTGCCTTCCGCTAAAACATACTTCTTGTATAATATAGACCCACTGATAAGCCTTGTTTAGCTTAGTGGGGCATATGTATGCTATTTTTTGTTGTATGTTGTTTCGCTTGAAAATAAAAAAAAATTATTATTATTATTATTATCATCATCAGTCGTTCCTCTGGGAAAAGCTCCGACTTAGGAATAAGCCTCCGCATAGAAGAACACGAGTGTATAGTTATTGACCCCCTATCTAATATCTATCCTGCCTGGTACGAATTACATAACAAATGAAGTGAACTTGATGAAAGCGAAGCGACCACCTCATGGCCTTGCCCCTGACCGTGGGCGCGAACAGGTTGTACCACTTTCCCTTTCATTCCTCATTCTTCGGCGCGCATACTGGAGGACAATGAATCTTCTCTCTGAGTACTGAGTAGTAGGCCTACTCACTATGGAGACGGTAAACAAATAAAATTTTTTTTTTTTTTAGTAAGAGTAGTTGTAATAATAATAATATTGTATGACATTGAATCTCGGTCATACGGACTAATGCCAAGTTATTTCCATGTGTACCATATTGAACTTCACCTGTCATGCACTAGTTTGAATAAACATAAATAATAAATAGTTAGAATAATAATAACAACAATAATGATAGTAATAATGATAATAATAATAATATAAAAAAACAGTGTTTAAATATATATTTGTAATTTTTTTAATGTAATGTAGTTGTAATGTGTCTTTACTCTTTAATGTACTGTAATTTCTTCATTTGAACAGAGTAATGTAGTTGTAATGTGTCTTTACTCTTTAATGTACTGTAATTTCTTCATTTGAACAGATGGTGATTAGTAATGGTAGTCGTAAGAAGTATATCGTTGTAAGAAATAGAGCCGTGCACCATTGCCGATTTTTTTTATTTGGAACCCCAAAGAAAGAGAAACCCACAACTAATTATAAGGCTTGCGAGGTAAAGGTTTATCCACCCCCCCCCCCCCCCCCCCTATCTACCCTATTATGAACCCTGCGTCCCCTTTGGGGTTTTAGGCCATATCGTCTGTTTTCTTGTCAAGATCCTCATCTTGCTTGTTATCATGCTGCGTAAGGTACCCAACACATACTTTCTCATACTTAAATATGTCCGCCAGAGTATATTTAAATAATCGTAGTTATAATTAAGTATATTTTTATTAGCGGTTATCATAGAAAACATTTCCAAGGTGATAGAATATAGTGTTGTTTAATTTGTAAATCAAGGTTATATGTTTTGAGCCTCCTCAGTTTGTCTAAAAGAGAGCCGCCAACATATTTACGTTATCGTGTTCCATACATGTAGTGTAGGCTACAAGAAACGTCTGCAGCCGCCCAAAATATGATGTCATAACAATAAAATAAATGCCTACATTCACAATCGGAGGTCACAATCAAAATTGTCCGTAATTGAAGTTGAAGGTAACTTGATTGATCTAACAAGTATTGTTTCAATGATGCGACTAATCACGCAATTTTCTTGTATAGATTATGTTTGTATTAATTGAGCTATTTTTAGAACTAAGGACAGCATTATTTTCCAAATCACAAGTAATTCTCCACTAATGCATAATGATTTTGAGTTAAGTATTTTTGCACATTTCGTAAATCTTAATATAATATGGTTACTTTAAAGCAACTACTACAAATTTTAATTATTGAATGAACGCCAAAAAATTCTAATTGTCTGCATATAAAATTGTCAGTAAAACCGTTGAGTAACCGTACATACAAACTACAACAGTACAAAGTAAACCTACAATTTACACTCTACAGTTAAACTTGTGATCATCTTGATAGCATCATCGTTGACATGTTAAACGCCCAAACAGTTGTGCCGCGTTGTGCGACACTTGTATTCCAGGTTCGAATACTGGCTTGCATGGGGAAGAATATCTTGGGGCGTTTTTATCTTCAAATCACCCACTACATCATCCCGCGTAGTATACTGGATAGTAATAGAAGTTTAGTAGAAGCAGTTTTTGTAGTTTGCTAAAACATGAACGTAACATTCTATATTTTATAAAACATTTAAAAATTTTTAAATTATTTGAAGCTTAAAAGTAAAAATCAAAATTAAAAACAATTTACAATGTATGTATTAAAATTAAAATTAAAAACCTGTCGTACCATGTGCTTGTCAAAAAGAAATAAATATCTTATCTAGACTAATCTAAACTTAGCATTTACTGCAATATTAAGCAATGAAATAATGTTTAATATCAAAACAAACACTCGTTGTGTTCAGTGAACATTTCGGCAATGAACCAACTTGTTGTACAAACTAAATTTTGGTTTAATCCCTTTTTTGGCAATAAACTCCGCATGCTACATATTTTATGTGTGTGTGCTTTCATATTCAACTTTAACTTATTAATGAATTGTTTTTAATGAAGGTAAAGGACAAAGGACACAAAGCAATGGTTTTATACTAAATCTTACCTTATGCCAGTAGGTCATGCTACATATTTTATGTGTGTGCTTTCATATTCAACTTTAACTTATAAATTAATTAATAACACACACCAGGACTCATTAACCGGAAAATGATATTTTTTAAATGAATTGTTTTAATGAAAGTAAAGGTCACAAAGCAATGGTTTTATACTAAATCTTACCTTATAAACATCCCAGTGGTTAATGTAAACAATGTTATAACTGAAATGTTTAGAGGTCACTTGTATGGGAATCTTCTATCAGCTCGTCATTTTTCTGTGCATGCATTTACTATAATTCGCTCCGTTGTCTGCATTCATTACCTCAGTGTTTCCGCCAACACTATCTCATAACCTTGCAAGGATAAAAGTAAAACCAACATTTCTTGAAACACACGTAATTGCTTCCATCAACTTTAATACAGAAATTGGCTTTTCAGTTTCCTTTGGTTTAGATCATAACATTTTTTATTAGGAAATAGTTTCAGGTTTCGTTGTTTTTTGTTGTTTTTAGCGCATCCTCGCCTAATGCATCTCAGGCTCCAAATGAGATTTTTTGCGTTTTCTTGCTCATCGTTCCGTAAAGATTTCTTCGCCGAGAAGAATAGGATGTCTTGTCTCTAATAAGAGACCGGCTTCAAGGTTAAAGCGTTCTGCATGCAACTCAGCTGAGCATTACTGCAGATAAGACAGTGACGTCACCACGAGACTTGGTTCACCAAGACAGACAGTCTCACGCAACCCTTACTTGATTGAAAGCTGAGCATTACTGCAGAGCATTACTGCAGATAAGACAGTGACGTCACCGTAAGACTTGTTCACCAAGACAGACAGTCTCACGCAACCCTTACTTGATTGAAAGCTGAGCATTACTGCAGAGCATTACTGTAGATAAGACAATGACGTCACTTGGTTCACCAAGACAGACAGTCTCACGCAACCCTTACTTGATTGAAAGCTGAGCATTACTGCAGAGCATTACTACAGATAAGACAATGACGTAACTTGGTTCACCAAGACAGACAGTCTCACGCAACCCTTACTTGATTGAAGGCTGAGCATTACTGCAGAGCGTTACTGCAGAGCAGATAAGACAATGACGTCACTTGGTTCACCAAGACAGACAGTCTCACGCAACCCTTACTTGATTGAAAGCTCAGTAGAAGCATGCGAACCCTAATTTGGAAGGGTTCTGGTTCGATTAGCGCCATTAGCAATTTCGTTGCAAGGTTTTGGAAAGATTTTCCTCAGTCATAAGATGAATTATGGATGCACATTTTTTAGAAACAAAATATTAAATTCTGAAGCTGCTTTTAAAACATATAGCCTACCTTAAATAGAAGTTTGAAACCTCATCAGATCAATTTCCTCTGATGTTTTGTATCCACACAAAAAGTGGAAAATTGAGAAAAATTTATTAAAAACACGATATCTATATTAGAAATAAAGATAAGATACCAAAAACACTATTGAAAATAGAGACATAGATGCACATTTATAAACCTTACACTTGACTATTATATAGAATCTTTCTGTCATTGTCCTGTGCAGTTATTCAATGAGTAATGTTTTTTAATAATTATTTCGAGTGGTAAGACAAGACAGATATTTATAACAATAGACACAAGATTGATATCCGTGGTTTGTTGTTATGCCTAGACCTTGAGTGAAGGTCTGTACACATACTTTTCTCATAACAACATAGAGCAACAGCGCAACACCGTTTACGACAATATCATCTGCAATGCACGTTGTGTAATAGTAATCGTCACTATGATCAGGATCGCTCACAGAACCAGAGGAGGAAAGTGTGGAATTGATAAATATAACTGATGATATTCTTGCGTCACTATTTTGCATACCATATGTGTTCATTTTCAACTCAACTTGGATTCCTTCCTTGTGTATTTGAGGACTGTTATTTGTTTTCTTTGTTTTCCAAATTGCGTTTTAAATAGCTAACATTTCTTCATCTTGTGGAATTATCAGTAGAGAGAGATAAAATGGCAAAAATAACCACGTGCAATACTAGCAAGCAAGCTACTAAAACACAATAATCGTGTACATATATTTTTATGTATACAAATTTTATTTAAATATTTGGTACCATGAAACTTTAGAAATGTCCATATCATTATTACCAAACTTTTTTATTTACCTCTGTTTAAATATGCATTTAACGCACACTTTTTCAACTCAAACTAAATTAACAGGGAAGGATACCTCTACGTCAAAAACCGCACAAAATTTTAATTTATAAATTATATCACAAGAATGGGCTGCGAAATCGAAAATCTGAATCAGCAGCGCACTGTGGTTTAGTAAGCCCTACACATTGAATGCTCTAAGTCGTGACTTATATTATAATCAGTATGTTTTTTTATAAATAATTAATTTTATTACTAATTATCGAATTATAATTAAAATACTACGCTATTGGTTATAATATTTCATTCAGTCTGTAGGGCTTACCAAAGCACAGTGCGCTGCTGATTTAGATCTTCAATTTCTTGTTGTAATCTTGAGATATAATTTAATAATGAACATTTTCTGCGGTTTTTGACGTAGAGACTACCCTTCGCTCGTAAAAACAAAATGTTAAGATTAACTACACATGTAAAACATTCCAAATAAAATAAGCAAACATGTTATACGATACAACACAACAACAAAAATATGTTTTTAGTCCATCATACACGCCGACACGGCCATTCAAAAACAACCAAATAAAAACATTTTCTCAGTCAAGAAAAATACAAAGTGAAGATACCTGTACGTGGGTTGACAAAACAACAATCCTTGAGAGCCCCCACAGTGTACGTACACTTACTACGTACATGTACTTGTACCATGACACATGCCTCAAGTGCACAGCGTGTCTACGCTTCCTGGCCTGGCCACAGACAGTATACAGACAGGACAGCCGTAGAATAACTTATACAAATATCTGGCACACTGATAAAAAACCTAACCGCATTTAACGGTTCTATAAAAAAACACATCCGAATAATAATTGTAACGGGCACCAAGACGAACGAAAGGTCTGTGACCTGATGACTGGAAATGTAAATTGGGTATCTACCTGAATCGCTTCACACATATTAAAGACACATGGCTGCATGCATCGCTTGACAGTAGATTCCCTAGCGATGACGCACAAGGGCAAGAATTACACTCATAGCTACAGTGCATTTCGTCCCCCTAGCCTGCGGAACTCCGGTTTTAATAATAATAATAATAATAATAATAATAATAATAATAATAATAATAATAATAATAATAATAATAATAATAAAAATAATAATAATGGTAATAATAATAATAATAATAATAATAGTAATAATAATAATTATAATAATAATAATAATAATAATAATAATAATAATAATAATAATAATAATAATAATAATAATAATAATAATAAAAATAATAATAATAATAAAAATAATAATAATAGTGTTTTTTTTTTTTTTTATTCTACATACAAAATACAACGATTTCGGTTTGTTAAATTGCTTTCAAATGTATTTAAATATTGTCCCAAGTGTAAATCAAAATATCTCATCCTACAGACAATTCAGTCTTCTTTCTTATGAATGTTTCTTTGTTCCAATCAATATTTCCGTTTTTCAGATGTTCTTAATTACCTTTTGTAATGTGATGTTGCTGAACAGCTTTCTCACCTAATTAAGAACATCTAAAACACGGAAATATTTGTTGGATTAAAATACCATTCATGAGATAGAGCATTAAATTCTCTAAAAGGATGACATATTTTGGTTTTCTTTTGGGACAATTTAAAATCATTTTAAAGCAATTTTTACAGAGCGAAATAGGGTGTTTCGAAAAGTAGGTGATTTTACAGCCTAAACGTTGCAGTGCCGTGTTTGCCCAGATAACCCTTCTTGCACGCCACGGGTCTACCCCCACCATCGGATGGCCGCGGTCGCTTAGACGGTTCCCATACGAACACCGAAGTTAAGCAACCTCGGGCTAGGTCAGGAGGTGGATGGGTTACCACTCACCTCTGAAACACTAGTAACCGTTGGTTAGAGCAGATTGGAGGGTTCGAAAACTTGTTTAACAGCTTCGTTCTTCTCGTCAACTGCTCGGCAGTCCAGGTTAGTGGAGGAACCTATATGACTGGTCAAAGTTACACCGTCCTTTCGGGTGGGACGTAAAGCCGATCGTCCCCTTGGTACTTTTCGACAGGAGTAGGCTACGTGCCGGTACCAGGCTTCCCCTCCTCCCTTCCTAATTATCATTCATCAATCATCACTCATCAGGCTAAAGAGGGCATTGTGCCCTACACTGGCCTTAATAACAATAAAATAAAAATAAAATAAATACCCCCACCCTCCGGCCGCGCGGTGAGAGCAGCGTTGGCTCATAAAATATACCACCTGTCAAGATGTTACCTATTGGAACAGTCATTATCTACAGTCACATACAAATAAATATTTCGCAAATTTAACATTACATTACTTGGATTCTTGAATAGTTGATTCTGTAGATTTTTTGTGTTGCTGTAGATAATTACTGTTTCTCTATATGTGACATCTTGACAGGTATATTTATGAGTCCATGCTACACTCACCGCGCGGTCGGATGGTGGGGGTAGACTTGCAAGAACGGCACTGAGAATCTCTCGATGTTGCACCTAAAACGGACAGGATGTATTTCCCAGGCGTGTAATGCGGTGGCCTTGTACTACGTTTCATTCTGACTAAAGTGCACCAGTGTCATGAGTATGTTTCTTGCGTGTTACACTGACAATGTGTTATACTGACGGTGTGTTATACTGACGGTGTGTTATACTGACGGTGTGTTATACTGACGGTGTGTTGTACTGACGGTGTGTTGTACTGACGGTGTGTTATACTGACGGTGTGTTACACTGACTGTGTGTTACACTGACGGTGTGTTATACTGACGGTGTGTTACACTGACGGTGTGTTATACTGACGGTGTGTTACACTGACTGTGTGTTACACTGACGGTGTGTTATACTGACGGTGTGTTACACTGACGGTGTGTTATACTGACTGTGTGTTATACTGACGGTGTGTTATACTGACGGTGTGTTACACTGACGGTGTGTTATACGGACGGTGTGTTACACTGACTGTGTGTTACACTGACGGTGTGTTACACTGACTGTGTGTTACACTGACGGTGTTATACTGACGGTGTGTTATACTGACGGTGTGTTGTACTGACGGTGTGTTATACTGACGGTGTGTTATACTCGCACCTATGCGTATCATAATTTGCATTGTGACGTACCATAGTATAACCTCACTGATTTACAGCCACATGACTATCATTCCTTGTCAGATACAAATACTTTATTTTACTTGTATGAATTTATATAAAATCTAATTGCAAATAATATTTGTATTATTTATTACAAAATTAATCGCTTGTTGTACAGTGAGTGCAACTCAAGTCAAAGAACGCGTTAAGAATAAAGAATCTGGTATTTATTTTTTAATGTCTAATTTATTCAGATATAAAAATGATTTACAAATGATGACAATGTCAATGAATACAACTATACAATTAAATACATTGAAACAATAATCAAAACAATAAAACAAACAAGATTACATGAAAAACAAAACAAAAAATTACTTTAGAAATATATTATTATTAGAATTATAAATTATATAATTTAGAAAACATTGATTGAGCATTAAAAATCGAACGCAAATGTATAAATAAATAAATAGATGTATATGAAATGAATGTAATCATAAATTTGACAACGAAAATACACAAGTGTAACAAAATGGAAAGTAAACATAACTATAATCACAGGTAAAGAACAAAAAAGAGAGAGAGAGGTAGTAAAAACAAATATTAAATAACTGGTAAGTGAAAAGAGAAATTGAGAACCAATCGGAAACACAAATGAAGAGAGAAACTATATAATCTATATGTTATATCCTCTTCCGAATTCTAACAATAATAGAATTAGTCCTACGTTTACCATGGTACAGTATTTAGATTACACACAATAATAAACGTTCACTATATTCTTTCTATCTCATCATGAAACATTTAACCATTTCTTACTATATTACACCTACCCAAGTAAAGTAAGTGTGTAAATGTTTAACATCTGAAATGAAAAAGAGAGGAATTTTTGGCTGACACATATTTTTAAGGGTCTCACCTGCGTGGTAAAGATACGCATGATTGTGTGAACTTTGAACTAAGTATTTTAAATTCGGTGGTTCCTACATCCTGATGTTGAAATATCAAAGCCACAGATAGATCGTACTAGGAAGTTTTTTTTAATTGAAAATATATGAGACCTTCGTTCATTATTGGTCAAATGTGGTCAAATCATTACTTCCAAATTTGTTGTGAAAGAGAATGAAAACTAACGATGCGTTGACTATGTCACCACAAAATACAATTCTCATTAGTTAATGAATGTCCCTTTTACCCTGTGGAACCCCAGATTTCGGTCTGTCAAAAAAAAAATTAAAAAGTTTAATAAAATAATGTCAAAAAGTATTTAAAAAAATCTTTTTCCTAGAGAATTTAGAGCTCTTTCTTATGAATGTTTCTTTGTTCTAATAAATATTTCCGCATTTCAAACGCTGGTATTTAATTGAAAATGTGTGTTACACCCACACATAAAGAAGAGCATTAATAAAAACGATACTTATTTATGATAATAAATAAACATATATAAAAAAAGCACTAAATTCTCTAGAATAAAACATATTTGTATTTGATTTTTGACAATTTTATCAAAAATAAATCTGGGGTCTAGCCGAGTAAGTGAACGTACAGCCTTAGATATTGCGCTTGTATGGAGCTTCTTTCCCATCACTGCAGGCACCTCACCACATACTGATATCTTCTTAAACTTAATTACAGTCCTTAAAGCTACCACAGGTATTATCTCATAAAGAACCAGCTTCTTAATTCGAAGAAATTAGCCTCACTTATTTTTTGTTCTCCATGAACAATGTTCTCGTGCTACGAACGAGCTCGAACCGATCCTTCCGGCGCGTTTAGCGGCAGACAGACATACAGACAAGGAGACAAACAGACAGACAGACAGACAGACAGACAGACAGACAGACAGACAGACAGACAGACAGACAGACAGACAGACAGACAGACAGACAGACAGACAGACAGACAGACAGACAGACAGACAGACAGACAGTCAGACAGACAGACAGACAGACAGACAGACAGACAGACAGACAGACAGACAGACAGACAGACAGACAGACAGACAGACAGACAGACAGACAGACAGACAGACAGACAGACAGACAGACAGACAGACAGACAGACAGACAGACAGACAGACAGACAGACAGACAGACAGACAGACAGACAGACAGACAGACAGACAGACAGACAGACAGACAGACAGACAGACAGACAGACAGACAGACAGACAGACAGACAGACAGACAGACAGACAGACAGACACGCAGACAGACAGACAGACAGACAGACAGACAGACACGCAGATAGACAGGCAGACACACACATAATGGTACATATCGACACATAATGAAAATAAAATTATGCTGACTACACAATTAGACTTGCAGAATAAGAGTGAAAACAGTTGTCTGAAGAACGCAATTGTACGTTTTGTCAACTTATACAGACAGTTATGTTTACTCCACAGCGCAAATGCTCAATTTCCTATACAACTAACCAATGATCGTCATTTAGTGAATACTGAGGTAGATAATTTTCACCTGTTGGAATCTCATAAAAGTACGACTTCCTACTCACGAGATTCGGTGCTGCTTTTTTACACTGACTTAGTACAATTAAATTTACATACTGGTATCCTTCTAGGAAGCACATGGATGCAGCACATTGACTTATTGTAAACTTTAGGCAAGCGAGAATGCACGTTGGTGATGCACGCTATCGATTACCTGCTTGTGCATGAACCGAGCTCCGAGCAATATTGACAGCAACAGTGCACTTACACTATTATTTAATCATTATTATGGTCTGCTAAAATAAGAAACGTTTTGCCGCTTAGATTTGTTTGATAATACCTATAAATATAATTACCGATATTACATTTTGTATTTTATTCTGAATATGTGTTTATATTTTTAACTCCATCTTATTGTAATTTGTATTGAATATGTATCATTAATTATGGATTTCATAATCATAATAACTACCCTTATGACTATAATATTTTACATATTTATCATATCAATCAGTATGTGAGGCTTACCAAACCACAGTGCGCTATAGAATCAGATTTTCGATTTCGAATAGAATTCTCGAGATATAATAAATAAGTGCAAATCTCGTGTGATTTATTCTGACTCATTCGTAGTGATCATTATAGAAAGAAACACGAGGTAGATTAATATAAAGTTCAGTCAACTGCATTGTAGCATACTCCAGCTACTCCACTATACTATTGTTGTAATTTCAATTGAATTCAGTGTTCACACACAATTCTAAATTATAGCCTTAACGTGCTTAAGTACATACAAGATCACAGCTTAATGCAAGTATGTGCTAGGCTAGCACTTGAAGCCAACACCGAATACGTTCGTGTTCACAGTGAGCACACATTGTTTGATGTACCGACCACCTAGCGAACACGACCGAAGAGGAGCTGAATGTTTGATTCGGCTTCCCTGAAACAGCCACATACTAATACAAGCAGATTTGGAGAGCAAACAGTCTCGTTTGCTTATAGTGTAGGCAGTGGTTAAAGTGTGGCGGTATGAGCCGGTATGCATACCGTTACTAAAAATTTCGACGGTATGCCATACCGGTACTAATTTTAATCAATTTTAAGCATATTGACAAATTATGTTAAATATTTTCTAATCCAATGCTTTTATAAAGTAAATGATTCAATTTTGTTTTTTCTTCCACCACAAAGTATTATTTTATCACAGGTTCTCAATCATCCGACCCCTATTAAAAAAAAAAAAATACCCTAAAAAATTCCCTGCGGTGCAAAACTGGGGGTGGGGCCGCCCCCCAGACCCCCCGGCGTACTCGTTTTGTCTACTTTACACAACAGTAGTGCATACCTGTACTTCTCCGAGTCCACTGAGTGTAGGGGTAGCGAAACTTGTTGAGTTTGAATGGCCATATTTTGAAATAATTATTGAATTTACACTGTCAGGCTTGTTAACTGCTAAACACTGGTCCAGTAACATTTTTATGGTAAATTTATTGAAGCTTTTTGAAGAGTGAAATCAGAAATTTCATAAATTCAAACTTGACAGGGATTTTGAATGATAATGTTTTACGACAAGGAAATTGCCATAAATAAATTTGAATTTATAGTCTACCCGCTCAGTTCAAAGAAATGATTTTCATTGGGGCACATTTATACAACCTATTACGCGTTCGTTTCTATGACGGCTTAAAGTCACCGTTTACATTAATTACACCAGTACTATTTAGATAGATTAAAGTCAAGACTTCCAAAGTTAAAACCCCCCAGTCCGAACCGGGAATCGAACCCTGAACATTCTGCATTGGCATCTTTAGTTGTATCATTCATTATATTTTTGTCTATAATTTCTGTAACATCCTAGTGAAATGAAATGGTCGAATGCTCCATACATACGCCCAAAGCTCGAAGCTCACTCGTATCAACGATGCATGAAGGGCAGTGACCTCTCGGAACTGAAGGTGCTATTTTACCTGGATAGACGAGAGGTGGGGCTGCATGACCATAAATCAATGTAATGCGATTGCCTTCCGCACTCGGTCTTTTTATGAAGATTTCTGCAGATGCTAAAGACTACGAGCGAACATAAGTAGCAGCCTATTGGCTCATGGCTATATAATAAAGATTGATTGCTTTCAACAAGTTTTTAGCGGAGCTGCTCGCGAAATTAACTGGAATTAATTTTGGGCATGGATTGTAATGCTGCACACGCTACCAGATGGTCGAGCCGAGTTGCACCCATAAGGCAAAGTGGGTATCTATCCATTTCCCCATTGTACTAATCACATTCTTTAACTGTCCAATACAATACGCGGAAATGCAACAATGGATTTGACTTATTAAGGAAATTATGTGATGACAACGATTTTGAAGGCTTATTTGGCCATCCGTAGGAACTTGTAATAGAGCCACTTCGTATAATGTGTGTAGTTTCGAGAGGTTTTTGACCTGAAACAAAACAACAATGCTTTTAAAGTTTAAACATTTAAAACGTATACTTAATTTATTTTGATTATTATTTTAAGAATTGCACAATTTTCACACACCCGGTAATTCATAAATATAATATTTAGTATTTCCTTTTCTTTATTCTCGATCAAATTCACATGAATATTTTGTGTTACATACAACATTGATAATAGAAACACTCTGAGAAATGGTACTTATTAAAATGACAGGCGATCGTACGGCTGGCTCTGTGTATTCAAAGTTCTAACGTTGCGCATATGGTTTGAAATTCAATTTGTTCGGTGGCGGGTCTACAATTTCATTGGGCGATGCAAATGGGTTTCTAGTTCCCCCCCCCCCCCCCCCCACCTCCTTCAATATAAAGCGGGGAAAGCACAGGATTGCTTTCAATTTTAGAATAATTGAAGCCGGTTTGGCCCTCTGCCTCTTCTCATACTTTGTGAATATTATATTTATATGTTACCACATTTTATACATTTTGCTGTGGCATACGATTATAATCATTAGAGAAAAACTTCTTAATTATGGTATAAACTAGTAATTCCCCACCCTTACAAGTATTATAAACCAATTGTTAATATTACTCTTAAAAAGTGATTATTACTATTAAAATTAATTTTAGAAATTATTTTAAACGGTGTTCTTATATAATCTTGCCCATACTCATTCATAGATACATTTTTCCTCTATTTTGAAAGTGAATCCTTTTAACATCACGAAGGTACTAATAAGGAATTGCAATAATTTAAAAATGAGAATAATACATTCCGAAAAGTTATTTAAAAAGTAATTCCATTACTCAAAAAGTAACGAATTACTTTTACACAATAACAGCTTTACAACACATTATAACACTTCAATTATTGTTACATTGAGAGCAATTGTTTACAATTTGTTCTCCAATCACGATTTATTTTACGTTCTGAAAGTGATTCTATTATGTAAATGACATGGAGAGTCAATGTTGTTTGCTTCGTTTCTGTCTGATGCACAATCATATCTTTACTGTAGAACAGAACAGAACAACAAAACGTAAATCATGTCCACAATACAACTGGAAATTATGTCGCTGTCGATTGTTTTTTGGAAATCATGTTTAATGTGTAATCTGAAGAGTGTAAAGATTAGCCGGCATAGCTTCCTGACCGTTGTAGTTAGCCAATAGTAGGCGTCTGTCTTGGCTACTGATCGGTGTGGCTGACCATGTTTTCGAAACACCACAGCCTTCGTCTCAAGTGGACTCGACTTAACTGAAGGGGACTTGCCTTGTAGTAATTAGTTAACACATAGTTAAGATGAGTTCTGATGTTTTAATTTGTTTACATATGTAGGCCTATTTACAAAGATGATCACACACAATCACAAGACAGATTAGCCAGTTCATCGTTAGTCCGCGAAATGCTTGAAATCAAATAATCTTAATTCACGGCCAAGGTAAACATATTCACTGACATTGAGATTTTCACATTTTCAAGTATACTAATCGTAGTGATTTAACTAGTTATCCACCTGAAGACGGGAATGAAATCGTACCTGGTTCAATTATATTGTACAAAACATATTGAAATCTTGTTTATTTTTTAGATGCTAATGCATTATTGTTGATTTTACCAAGATATTGAAATTATGATTTCAATTCAATGTTTGTAGTTTGTACCATATCTAATTATGCAGTATGATGTGTCTCGGTACATATAAACTGCGGGTAATTGGTAATACGATATTAAGATAATGGTCATTTGACAGTACCGGTACCCAACTTTATTCACATAATGTATGTACTTTTTTCATATCACAATAAATAAAACGTTGGAAATCATATAATATAGCAATGAAACAACATAATCGCGATCACCCCCTCAACTGACAGTTGGATCTAGTGCAACGAGTCAGGGAATCAGGTATATTTTATACGCGAATCATTTTTTGTGATATTCACAAGAATGGCACTGACGAACGTGTACGCCGAAAAACTCTTTGCCTAGACCACTTTAGCCCAAAAAACGCTACCTATATTTTAATTTCACGCCCTGTCCGCGGTTTAGGAAAGTAACAATATTATAATTGCCTGCTTAACTCCTGAGCACTTCATTACTAGATGACTCGTGAAACCATCAGCTTTTATTACCATTGTCATTATGTGACTTATTTTTAGCTGTTAGACAGAATCGTGGTTGTAACATTGTACTTCGAATTAAGGTGTGAAAATTAGTAGAAACATTAAAACACACAAAAACCCAAAACCTTCACGAAGTTCGTTCTCTGAATCTGTGGCGCATTGGAGGCAGTTATACATAGTAACGACATTTCAATTGTTTCCATTAAGCTGCCATAAGGGCGTTTTGTTCTCGAAGCTCGTCTGCCAAATCGTGCGATCGTGCGAGATGCAACCAATGTCCAATGAGCGTCACCGAAAGAAATAACCCTTCATTAGATGTAGCGAATAGGTCGCCCCGGGCAGACAGGTAGACACAAAGCATGGTGCAGTGGAGTGACACTCAGTTTGTTGTGCACGTATAGAAGTTCCCTCTAAACTTTGGCCGTGGCAAAGCTGAGAACGCCGTAAGGCATTTTTCACTGCATTTATAATAAGTTGTTTGTACAGTCCTAGTGGGACCGCAGTTTCCTTGAAATTGTTGCGTCCGAACTGTCAAAAAGTAATCAAATGTAATCGTTTGTTTGTTGTGTGGACGCCTATTATTTGACTAGATGTTGTGTTGCCAAGAAATGTGAGCATGGTTGAACTTCTGTTATGGCTTTCGGTAATGAATTCGGGGATTTCGTCTCATGTTTGTGCTAGCTAGGTAGTGGGGGTGTACATCATTTGTGAAATGCCAAGATCGACTGATTTTCTTGTTCTCAACTAAGCCACGGACCCACTGTACTCTGATCCATTGACAGTTCGCGTGGGTGCTTCACTCCTTTCCTAGTTCTTTATGACCTGTCTGGCAGTTTCGGTCAGATAAAGCGTGAATACTTTTGTTTGCGGTCGTAGGTTACTATGTATGTCGAGGTAGTATTCTTGATGACAAGCAATATTACATATGTCTCAAGGTCTAACTCTAATGGTCTTCAGAGCTGCAGTTCTTGTTTTTTAGTGCACATGGTGTTCGTCTAAAGTGCCTACGTACAAGCTTGCTCTCTGTGTGTATGTATATACATCTTGGATTCAAGTAAACATTTCCATTAGTCACACTCACAGTAGGTGTTAGTAAAGCCTTCAAGTTTTAGCTCTGAAGATGGGCAGTTTAACCTGCCCGAAACGTCGTTTCAGCTGTACAATCGATGCAGCTACACCCGAAAGCCAACTTTAAAAATGTATATTAGTGTTTGTGTTCGTACACTTTTACCCACACGCGCAATGCACAACATTATGATTAACTAGCTACCCTGTATAATATAATGTGTGATAAATCCACTTACAAACAAACCTGAATGTATACCTTCAGAATATACTATGAATGTTTTTATTTTATTTGACTGCAATTCGAGTGTAATAGTGGCGCAGTCTTGCAAACAATATCAAGGTGTTCTCAAACCCTCGTGTTAATTCAGTTACCGAACAAAAATCCCGTTCTTTACGTTTCAACGCAATTGTCTCCATTCATTTTAGCGTTGTAAGTGCAGATCATGCGGTGATGCATGAACATGCGACGTCCAGTGACCACCATGCGTGAAGCGGTCACCCCACGGTGTCTCTAAACTAAAGCGTTGGATGTTGGCCGGACAGTTAGGTCTTTACGCTCTGATACAACGACCACAGTAAGAACTATGACGCGAAAGAAATGTGTGGAACTTGTAACGGAATGGCCAATGAGGGACTAACACATCTTTAATATTGAGACAGAAATACTACGTGACTGTTTGACAGATGCTTCTTCGTGTACTACTGTAACTTCCGCACTGAAATGGAAACATCACCGTTTCGGTTTTCTAAAATATACGTAACATACACAAGTTTAACCTTGAAATTGAAACATTGACCTCTGAAAGTACCTGAATTATTTTGTTCTTAATTTTTCAGCGGCAAGTTAATCCACCTCACGTCGAAAACGTATTTTGTGACAAATACGTAATGGTGATCAACAATTTGTATTGCGGTTCAAGAATATATTTCGGTCAACACCCTAAAGTATATTCAGTTGCGTCTTTAATGGTATTTGTTTTATCATTATTTAAATCGACATATACAAATACACTCGTCGTATCGAGATTAAAACAATAATATACAAAACACTAATTACCAGAAGAGACCCACAGAGTGGCACAAAATTCCCGTAACATATTATTAAAGCGTTTTGTATGTCAGCCTACAGCGAGGGTGGGTTGGTCTCGGATTATATCTTCATCCACTCGTCGATTCCTAGGAATCTATCTATATTCATATTTCACAAATGTTGCACATTATATCATTGCCATCGAATTTCAAATGCTCACAAATAACTTATAAACCTTCACAAGTTCTAACGAAATGCTGAGTGTATTTCGGGCGTATCTAGATACACAATCGAAAATAATGTCAAGCTAGGAGAGAGAATAGTTTTTCAAACAGAGTTATTACCGAAGCTACTATACAGCTCACGGGTATAGCCGCACCGCATCTATTGTTTAAGCAACACATTTTAGTATATTATGTATGTCAGTTATCCTAGATAGCTGTGTAGTTTATTTTACAGGGTAATTTGATTTACTAATGCTGAAACCCGGACTTTAATATTTGTGTTCAGTTTAAATTTAAACAATACATTGAGGGATAGAAAACCTGCAGAACCACACTATAACTACTTGCTTAACATTGTATATGAACTAATACCTGGATAACAACATTATATATATTGTAATCATAACGGATGTCAGTATAGGAAAAGCAGTTATTTATTAATTCTAGAATAAGCTTCCAAAAGACCAACCGTAAGGATTAAAATATTTGATAATGTCTTTTGATCTGGTGTTTAGTTCTTACGAACCTGAATGTTGGTATGAAACCACATTTTAATATTGTGTAGCGGTCTAAATATATTACTAAAACAAGATAATTTTTCGCGGTTTTAGCAAAGAATTGAAACACGTTCCGAAAAGGTTCCAAAATACCAAGGGATAAAATATAGCTAGTTTTGAAGGAGTTGTCAGTAGATATAATTATTTCCGTAGATTTCGTCTTTGTTCTAAATCCTTATGTGTATCAGGAAAGTTGAAGCGCACTAGTTCATATTTCTTTCTTGGGATAATTTACCTGTTTCGTGAGGAAATTACTATAAATAGTTGGTTATTATGAAACCGATTAACCTCTCAACTCAATGACCTTCAGAGCATCATACGTGTAAACGCATACTTAACCTTGGCACTTTTCGGCAGGAGGTGGCTACGGTTAGTAGGCCTAGTAGGCCTCTCATCACTCGTATTGGTATATAGTATTATTTTACACTTCATTTCGTTTTTTAATCATCAAATTTCGGTTATGTTCAGGATAAGCTGTATTTTGACGGTTTTCTCGATATTTCCTATATTTTTACGTACGTATAGCTTTTAATGCACGGCTTACACATGGATACTGCTCTTATTCAGGGTGGCTTGAGACACTCGGGCTATCGTACTCGTTTTGTCTTGACTAGATCGAATCACTGAAAGCATAATCTCGTGTGTCTACACCGGCCAAATTACAAAAATGTATTTGTAATAAATAGAGCCAAGTAAAATTCGCGTTACGACATAAAACGAAACTGTAGTTAAACTCCTTAAAAATTATAATTGTGGACGAGAAGTCGTGAAAGTAATTATGCAAATTTTAATGCGATTTGGAACTGTAACCACGAAATCCGTGAAATATCTGTATATTCGCGGAATAAGATCAAAACAACGAAAATGGGTCAAATATTGGCAAAAAAAGTGTTAGTGTAAGAAAAAACGTGAGGAAGAATTTAAAACAAAGAAAATAGATACGAAATACTGTTTTCACACACAAATGACTGTCTTTATTTGAGTGGTATTCCCATATCTCATCATATAAACAAATTCTTGCTTGTGATGCGCCTTATAAAAATAACTCCACCAAAACACGAAGTTTACATTTTGAAAAACGAAATTTGAGAAAAAATAAAACCATTTTTTTAGGTTGTGACACGTTCTGTATCTACAGCCTCAAAGTAAAACATGTTTGCAAATGACTGACCTAGGAAATAATAATTCCTGCTGTGTTCAAAACGCATCTATTCCTCTTTGAAAACCATCAAGGTCATATTTATGTTTCTCCTACACTACAAACACGTAACCAGTAACCAGCTACATCTTCTTTTAATTACTCCTGAATCACGAATGAAACCTGTTTGAGATGTTTCTAAGACGCGCGGTAACTATCCTCTGGGACAAAAATCAAGTATAATAAAGACCAGACGGAATATTGCTGAGAATTAAAATAAAATATACCCCTTGACGAAAGCCAGTTGCGTCAATCCATGTTTGAACCACGGAGTAAGTTGATGGTCATTTTTATTTCTCGTCGCGTCTCCGAATCCTTGAACGTGTCTTTCTTTCGGTCTCAGCCTCGGGCGGGTCCTCACGCACTCGTACTCGCTTACGACATCATTCAACACTCCTCATTCAACCACACAATCAGCTGAGCATGGGAGATTCATGGCTAATTGTGTGGATAATGAGGAACTTCAATTATCTCATTAGATATAGAGAATTTAGTGTTCCTCACGTCAACAGTATCGTTAGGGCAATTGACAATAATACATTTGTAAGTCGTAGAATGATAATAACACATTTTACTTATACACAATAGTAGGTTGAGAGATAATATTATGCAGTCACTCGTTATTTAATAATGGCTAGTTAACGTTTAGAGGAGATGGGGCACGTTTTGCAATTAGTAGGTATAGATAGACTATTGGACAAATTAGACAAATTGCAAGTCACATTTGATTTACATACAAATTTGCATGCGTCTATTGAAAGGATATATGAGCGTCTCTAGAGTCGTATAGATAATAAACACCACTTAAAGATCAGCCTGTAAAACATATGAAAATTGACTTTTTCCGAAAGTCGATGGTAATATGAAAATCGATATTGTTTTGTTGTCGATTTTTAGTCATTCTTCGGTAAGTGTGACAGTAGAGACCTTCAATTCTGTAGCCTGCACAATTCCGCAAGATTGTAGAATATCAGCCGGCCGTAAAAAATGTCTTTTGCTTAAAAACCATGTCATATTTTCTCTAAAGAACTTTATTTTTGCTGTGTAGTGACTTCGTAACACTTTGTGACCAATAATAGCGGGAATATATAACCACTCAACTACTTATGTGTGGGAATAGTGAGATATTCGCTAATTCGAATAGGAGAATGCTAGACTTCCCCCCCTGGTAAGGTTATGCAAAACGCAAATAAATTTTGATTACAACTGAATGACGATAGCAATTGTCTGGTCTCCCGAAACGTGGCGCATGTTTTAAAATCAGTTTTCATTCTATTTTTGAGGCATTACTTGCATTTTATAAAACCGGAGGAGTAGGAAATGGTTATGTTTAGATGTTGGTGGTGTGGGTTGGTTTGGTCGTATGGCTGACTACAAAAGCCTTCACAGTCTTACCAAATGAAGGCTGCTCGAGGGTGCAAGCTACTAACGATGACAGGCTAAGAGAGCCAATTTAGTTTCTCAACAGTTTCTATTGATGTTCTTCGTGTTTTGTCTATTTTAGGAAATGTAAAATTGCAAGGGTCGTCGATTAAATCCACCAGAAACGCTCAACCTTCTAGAATCTCTATTCAAACCGTGACTTGGTATGCCTCAGTTCTGAAGCTTTGCGAACAAGCGTCAAACCACAGAGAACTAATAAATAAATTCCTTATGGGGTCAAATTGTACATCGAAGCTTCAAAATATGGATATAAATTCTGCTCAAGGTGGTCTTGGAACTTTTGCAAGTCATCTACTTCTGTTATGCAGTGAGTGAAGAGTTAAAATTTGTCTCGTTCTTAAGAAAAATTATAGCATTTCTAATGTGTACTGGTATTAAATATATGTGTGTAGATTTCAAATTGGTATACGTTTGTGTCACATAAAGTATATTTAGCTACAACTTTTGAAGCGGCTGTGCCCCTGATCAGAAGTACTTATTTCATCTTGGCGATTTTTGCAATTGAGGTTGAAGCATTTTAAAATAATATCCCTGTTGTCAATCATATGGTGTTCTTAAATCTTACATAGTAGATAGAGATCCGAGAACATGCAGCGAATGACGTGGGTTCACATCCCGTACAAGGCATTGTTCATTGTAATTGAGCTCCAATACATCACCCATCATAATTGCACCAATAGACACAAAGCAAGGTAGATGTTCCTCCAAGATAGTACTATGTCATAGATCAGGTGGTGATGTAACATTTGTTTTCGTTATTATCAAACCGAATAGAAACACACAAGTTTTTTAGAGAAAATTTTCCTAGTCGACTAAGAAGATGCTCATTGCTCAAGGTTAAGAAGGCCACACGTGAAGTTAGTTTGACGGTCACTGTTCCGCCGGTAACGTCTACGCGTCACGCGGCTCGAGTCCATGACCCACCAACATATTGGCAAGATGAAATGCACGTGGCTTTCTGAGAACCACTCACGTTATGTATGGGTGATGCAGCTAAGGCCACTATTGTCAGCTATTCACGGGTGAGGCTGCGACACGTTCGATTGTGGAAGTGATTTTAAGTGGTCGTGGTGGTTGTGGAGGTTGAATACCAATATATCTACCACGGTGACGTCCGGACGAAGATTTCGAGACCTTGAGCTGTCGTCTTCGTTATTGTCGGCGGCGTTGTCGTTGGTTTACGTTTATAAATTTTGCGGTCAGAGCTTGGCAGTATTGAAAATACGTGTCACTGAATAGTATAAACTCTTCAAGTTCAAGCTTGGTTATGATTTTACACACACAACATTCTAAGCCTACTCCAAAGCACTTTTTTCGTGCCAGACCAGAATCCACATCCAAATTGTATTCCTACGTAAAGCAATTATACAACCAAATGTGTTTTATTTTAGAATTATTTGTTAAATGCAAATTGTAATAATGTATCTAAAGAAGGTCGATCAACATGTTTTGAATTGTATCGTGTACTTTGTACCATCGCTTTTGTGTATCATCATCTTTGTATCATCATCGACATTGTATCATCGTCTAACTGCATAAATAGAGAGGGGGAAACAGTGAGAATTTATTTTACGCTTGCTCTTGATTTATTGTTTGTTATAATAATTTAGCTGCCCACTTGGATGACTGTGGCATTCTTGAGACCAACTGTTCATGTACTACGAAACATGACGGCACGACAGCTGAGTTCTTCGAATCCTGGCGTGGACATAGATGCCATGTGGCTAGGTTCGCCCTCAGACAGAACTCTGATTCATTGTCTAGATAATCATTCTTTACAAGATATCAAAGAATAAAATGTATATTATAATTTTTTTCGGTATGCTACATGATGAATTTTTTAATACTGACGTTTCCCCACCGATAGAATATTGGCATTATCAAAGTGAGAATGAAACCAACTAAATTGAAATGAAACAATAGTGGTCAAATAAAAAATAATATGATACAATACAATATTATATTAAATGTGGAAAATTGTAATTTTGGTGAATCATAAGTGTTGCTAAAACCCATAATATAGTATAAGAAAAAAATCGAGTACCTGCAGACACGAAAACCTCTGAAATTACATATATAGGCATATTATGTAAATACTATTAAAAAATAAAATAATGAAGCCATCGTAATCAATGAATGTTGCAAAAACATGCTCCATACGATTTTATACTGTCATTGTGGTGGAGAAATCTAGTCTGTGGAGTAAAATACAAAACTGGAGAACCGGTGATTCCCGCTTATAATTCCTTCATGTCCTTCACTGATATTGATTGAGTCGTTAGCATATTTACACCATTCACACCACAATAGATAGAAAAAAAAACAATTATCTACTTTGTACGTTGACACATACATTGGGATACTGTATGATAGTAACTCTATGAGCGTTCATACCCCAATAATATCTCAGTGCTTCTTTCACTTCACGCTTAATTATTGTCACAAATTGTGATTATGTCGTGCAAGGCTGTGGGATTCCTAAATCTTACATGCGAACTCGTGGAATACTGTCATTATAGTTGTCACACCATCAGCCACTGTACAGTTTTTACAAGCTTTCGGTAATTTAATTTATTCAGCTGCTTCTGAGTTTTTAATACACAACATTCGTTCTTTGTTTCTTTATGTTCCAAATAATTACAATTACAATATACACAGTAATGATATTTTTGTTTGAATTTATTTGTTTATAATGTTTTAATGTAAGTTCTATAGTCGTCTTAGTAACATTTGTATGGATTATGTTCAGAGAGACAAGATTTGGAGCACTTAACTGAAGCTGAGATAGTAATCAACCTTGCGCAAATTAGGCAGTATCGCATACAGAGTAGGCCTTCTCTTCCTGTCGTACAGTATTCCACACTCCATTCATAGGTTGCACGTACGTCACATCTTTGTGTGTGGCGGCCACATTTGTGATCAAACTTTGACGTTGCCATGGAGAAACAATTGAAGACTGTTGTGGTAGAACACACAAATTAAATTCAGCCTGTTTTTTAAATAAAGTTGGTATGTGTAATATTTTTGTTAATTTTTTTATTACTTATGTTTACTTTTTAAATTCTAGATTAGACTTATTTATTAAAATTAAATTTTTGTTTGCAAAATATCTAGAATCGGTCCTCATCAATAATTGTGTCACAATCATGGCCGCTGTGACGTCACGTGGGAACTATGAATAGTCATCACACGTATATATAATATTAAACTATTGTACTCACTATACACTAATATTGCTGTAGCCATATCATGTCCATGGGAATTATTATTAATATACACTGTCGATATGACTGACAACAAGGTCAACTCATACACACACGCAGTTGTAAGCTCAAGATATACCTGATGACGTCATCGCAATCAAAATAAGTCAAATCAACGTACTCACTGATTTATAAATATGAGCGAATGAACAAGTACATTAAAAATGATGTATGATCAGTATGTTTGAACAGAATTCTTCATCGATAAAATTTCATTAATTAATGAAATATATTCATAACCAATCAATCGCTGATCAAGTAGCAACGTCGATAATATTCAATCATCACGCTATGTTGATATTGACGATGATATCACATCATAACTTTGACCTCGAAAAAGCTAGACTATAATTATAAGTGGCATCACTGTGTTAAATGATTGTGACCATGGAATGCGGCGATTAAATCATCAGACAAAGCAAGATCCCGTCATTAAGTCTTTGTTGTCTTGATTTAATGATATATGTTAATACAACTATCAGTAGATAGCCCCCAGCTATCTGTTTTGTTTACATGACTGGGATACGAGGTTCAATCGTGTTGTTGTCATGATTCACTAAACGTTGTGTGTGAATTACGTAGGCGGTATTGAATGATACTCACCAGTCCCCAGTGGCATAGCTAGACCGTGCGAGCTCGTGTCGCCCCCCCCCCCCCCCCCCCCCCCCCCACCCTTACTTCTGCTACTTCTAGCAGTGTATTTTGTGTATGATAGAATCTTACGAAATATAATACTGCCAATGCACATGGGAACCGAAGTTTTGAAAGCGTGAAGCGAAATAGTTTTTCGCGCGCGCGAATAGGTATTTACTTGGTGACGGTAAAGTAACTCGCTCTATCTTTTGAAACTGTAAACGCAAAAGTTATGAAAACCTATTGCATTACAAAACGTGAAACTTTATGATGTATCAACTTTAGTTTCTGTACGCAACTTTAATTTAAATTTGTATGAGTTGATTGAGTGGATGTGTAGATAATACAAGCATAGTTTTGATTGAGGCTGAATCCACGGATATCGATCGAAAGAGGTTGACAGATTGTGTTCCCGGGCTGTAACAAAAGCCATTTTTTAAATTTTTGTGTCTTCTATAAAACTTTGTTGTGCCTAGCAAGTGAGGGACTTAGAAGCAATTATTCCCATACGGCTTTGCAGTTTGCAATGTTTGTTCTCCAGTAAGATATCCCCCTTCAAGTTAAATAACAACATTAGTGTATTTAGTCCAAGGACTGCTTGTATAGCATTCGTCTTTCGACCGATGAGTGTGTATTGTACGGTAGAGATCCAATGCCAGCCGCTGTTTACCGCTTCGTACAGTCAACACATACTAGTCGGCTAGTAGCAGAATGTGAACGCATGACCGAGTCACTATCGTGTGCTGCATCGTCCACGCACTTGCGTTCTGCTACTAGCCGACTGGATTATGTTGAGCAGTCGGAAGCAGCAGGCAGATAACCGCAACCGTTGGGTCTTATTACCCGACACGTTCTGAGCGTTACGTCTGACTCCACGTATTACCACTGTTAGCTCTTCCACGATCAACACCTCCAGCACAGAGGTAGATGCCAAACGTTAGGGTCCAACGCTCACGGAAGCACAATTTAATCAGCGGAGTGTTTCCACTACCACTAGAACCTAAAACGACACATCATTAACAACAACAAATACGTCATGATACAACGATGATACACGACGACCACTTCAATAAAAACAATAGAATTTAAATTCAATTTCACGTGGAGCAAGCTCGCCGCACTATACCACCTTGCTAGGGAGGGGAAGTGGAGGGAAAAGGAGGCAGTAATTTAAGGTCAAAACGCTAGAAAAGGAAATTTGTCGAACTGAGATTTCAATCTTTCCCCCTGTTTATTTGATTGTGTTACCTGCTAGGGTACCGTTAGTCCTTCTTCAGGGGACACTGTGGGAACACTATTTGTATAATTAGTCCCACGTCGCATTTAAGAAGTAGAAAAGGGGTTTGTTCGTTATGCACAACTTGGATTTTGGCCGTCTGGCACGTTCCTATATATTTCATAGTTTATCTACACTTTAATAGAGGTGTAGATTTCTCAGAAATCAAAGCATAAAACTGATTGCATATTGACTAAACACACCTCTTCCCCAAAACAAAACATATGTCCATATTGTTGTTTTGTAGTGATTCTTATCCACTATTCTTGGAAAACAAGCGCTTACTTGTTTTTCTCATTTTTAGTTGACTCCAAAAAAACACGAGTATTACTGAACTTCGTCAAATGTTGATTACTCGATGGTTCGTTTACTCTTGCCAATTATATGTTTTATGTTCGCAAACTCATTGATGGTCGTTACGTTGCATTTTTGGGAATCTCTTTGCCTTTACATATTTTATTACAAATGAACTCCCGGGAAATATAGTACAAATCTTGAAACTACCCTTTGTTTAATAATCCTTGACTCGTCCCATGCAGAGGCAAGCCCAGTATGACGTCATATGTGTATGGCCCACCTGTTTGAGAATGTAAATATATTAGATTTATCTCTCAAGTTCATCTGAAATTAGATCTTAATTCTGAAACAGATTGCGTGTTAAACAAGACATTTAACAATGGCGATAAAGATCGCATTATACCACGCGCCTAAACCGGAAGGAAGTTGAGGGGGCAGCCACGCGCAAGCGCACGCGCGCACTAACCGTGTAAACAACATCAACAAGATGGCCGAATGCATGCGTCCAAACCTGCCGCTTCACTCGACTCAGAGGCGGAAGTGTTTGCAACTTTACAGTAATTTTAACATGCACTGCCATTAAGTGGAAGTTGAACTAATTATATATTCTTAAATTTGTTAAAGTAATTTTAAAACCTCATGTCTAGGTGCTCAATAGCATAACTGATAATTAAGAAACGTTATTACAATGGGAGAAATACAGTTTTCAAATCGCATGAGTTCACTTTACTGTATGTCAACACTGTCAACATTGAAGATGAATACGTTGATTAATAGTGGAAAGGTGTGGTTTAAATAATTGTATAGGTTTAGCATAATGAACATCCTACTTTATTTTATGGGCAGAAAGACTCTTGAACCAGCCTGAAGGGCGAGTGTGAGACCCACGTAGGACGAGGATTTACGTGTACTACTCTTATGCAATAGAGGTGCATAGCTGATGAATGTAATGTCATATTGTAGTAGAAAACTTTGAATGTTATTCGTTTTAGCAAATCATTATTATACAAACCTTGTACTCTAGTGACCGCGATGAATCTTTTGAAAGTGACAAAAGTTTCTTTCTGTTTACCAGTATAGTATTCACTGTATAAATAATTCATTTAAAGCATGAAAAATTGTATCGCAATCTTATTAAATAATGTGGATAAATAGTAAGTACGTCTATATAAACTTCTTAGCTTAAAGTTTTAATTATGTAATCATATATCAGTTTCAAGAATAAACAAAATTTGGCTGCTAACTACTTTTTAAGAAACGTAAGAAACTATTCATTGTGTAGCTATAAAAGATGTACACCTTATTGACAAAAGTATATAGTAGAGAAGATTACTTTAAAACAATAAGCAGCATCGCGGGCTACTTTTTCAGTCGCCATTTAAAACATATTAACGGAAAACTAATTTGGCAATACGAATTGAACAAATTTTCTCAGTGAAGTTCTACACTACCTTGTATTCATGGTACTGCAGTCCACATCAAACTCGTATTCATCTAAGCTGCTACGTTATCAATTTTATCTTTGAGGTTGGCATTAGGCACCATAGTAAATACGTGTTGATGGTTTCAGATTGAAGCAAAGTTGATTCATATAATACTTAATGATTTTCTTAACTATCTTGCTGACACAACAAATGATTGCGGCTGATGGTTATATTTTACTGCTAGCTAAACTAATCCATAATCATAATATTGCAATATTTCCATCATCAAAGTAGTAAGCTATTAATTATTTCGAATTGAATAAAAATTCTTGTTTATCTTCGGAAAATATTGCAGGTAATAAATGTAATGTGTATTGAAACATTATTTTTTGAACTCGTGTAATGATTTCTACATACATGACAACATACTAAGAATGAACGTGATACTAAGTTTGTAATTGAATGATATCTTGTATGGGGTTCTATCAGGTTTACTACTGGTGTGTTCAAGTAAGTGAATCGTTAAGGGTGAGATTTTTAGTATGACAACTACAGGATGTTCCTTATAATAATTCAGGAAAACCTAAGAAAACCATTTTGAAAGAAAATACTTTTCGTGAATTCAAACTTTCCAGAATCAAAGCCAAGTGACCTAGTATTGCACCAGTTACGTCAGTCTAGATAGAGTAAGAGTACTTTCAGAGTAAAAGTAATAAAAGTAACGTTAGTGTAGAAAATCGCTTTTTAATTGAAAGTGTAGCATGGCGTGCGTTATAAATTTCCACCGAGTCCCATGTTTACATTTCGAGTAGGCCACCTCAAAAATCACCATTAATTAGCATAGAGGAAATAATTATAACCTTGCCAGTACGCAACTATTTCCAGTTAACGGTAAGTTCATATACCCTTCATGATTAATTATACGTGCTAATTATTTGAGCTTGCGTAAATTACCTGTATATAGTTAAGTCTGTGTATTCGTCGGAGCAATCGTCGCTCTTGGCTGCTCAATTGTGGCCAACGGCTTCTAGCGAATGTGAAGGATCACTATTATGTGTTTTCAGGGCTAAGACTTGTGATGTCAAGCGTGATGGTTTTCAAACGCATTCGCTCAATGACAGGCCGCCACTTGTTACAGTTCTACAGTTAACATATTAACATGACTCTATTGGGAGGAAGTAGTAGAGTTCGCTCATTCATATATTTCATATATATTTTATGAGGCAAATACCAAATCGTTTTGTTAGCAACCCCCAAACTTTTTTTTAGAGGAACAGTTTATTTAAATTATAAAAAATACAACATTACATACAGTGTGTATAACATTTTCAGAGTTTGTTAAAGCTCATTTTAACATGGTAAATAATACAACACATTGGATAAACACATGTAAATCATTAGCGGCAAAAATTCAAAATACCTCTTCGAGCAACCCACAATTTGTTCATACATAAAAACCTTACCCAAATTTTACTTACTTGTCACCGTCGGTACTAAAACTAACCTAACGCTCGCTACAGCGGAACATATTATTTTATTATTCAATTACATTATTGTTTAGTTTTGTAATCATTGTGGTAAATTTTGAATTCATTCTGCTGATTTTACTTGTGATTCTCTTACCCTCTTCCCAGTCATTACGGTCGATCACACTATTATGTGTGTCACACTATAAATCTACAGAAGCGTTTTCAGTTATTGAAAACACAGACGAATAGAGACATTTCAAGTAGCAGCTGGAAGATTCAATAGGAACCTCCTCAAATGACAGTATGAAATGTGTTTTCGAAATGTGTCAATATACTGGTTTTTAATTTTAAGACTCGGTTCCAACATATTTCGTAAAATAACTAGAAAAACAACGGCCGGGGTAGCAAACCTATGAACGAGCTGTGTCCTAATAAACAGACAACCATAGCCCTTCTCACTAGTTACTGTTAGTTAGAGCAGATTGGAGGGTTCGAAAGCTTGTGTAACAGCTTCGTTCTTCTCGTCAACTGCTCGGCAGTCCAGGTTAGTGGAGGAACCTATATAACTGGTCAAAGCTACACCGTCCTTTTAGATGGGACGTAAAGCCAATGGTCCCCTTGGTACTATTCGACAGGAGTAGGCTAAGTGCCGGTACCAGGCTTCCCCTCCTTCCTCCCTCATTATCATTCATCAATCATCCCTCATCACGCTAAAGAGGGCATTGTACCCTACACTGGCCTTAATTACAATAAAATAAATAAAAATAAAATAGCCGTTCGTTAGTCAATGTTTTCACTTTCGAGAGAAGACCACTCTTAACCCCACACTCACTTCCACAATACCAACGCTGTAGTGGGAGTTTGTGCAAAGATGCTGCCACCATCCCATACACACTACGTATGTATACTATTCCATTAATGGATACCGAAGGCCGAATTTAAATCTATTACAAAAAGCGAGTTTTTCTCACCTTGGAGAAATTTACAACTGGTTACGGATATCGCACTCTAGAGGCATGAACGAATTCTTCGAGACCAGTAGCGTATTTGTCTCGTGTCAATGAGATGTTACACCATCTGCAATAAGTAGGACGACTCATTGCTTTAGTTGCAGCGCAGTAGCTAAAATCAAAACAGGTTAAGCTAGGTGTTGCATTACAATGTTACTTCCAGATCGCTATGCGCATTTAGAAATATCTCCCACCTAAGGCGAATCCTCCTACTAGGAATGTGTGTGTGTGAGTAGGTGTAGGTGTACAGCTTCAATCAAGTTTATGTTATTAGCGCAGTTTAGTATATTTCCTTTATTACAACGCAGGGGTGTAGTCCTAAAATTTCTGCAAGGGACACGATGTCTGACTTCCCCCCCCCCTCCTCCCCCCCCCCCCCCCCCAACGGCGACTCATAGTTCTTACTCATAGTTACTTCTTATCTTAGAAATAAGTAAACAGAAACTTTGGAGCAATCCTAGCAACGTAGCACTCAATAAATTCAAAGTTGTTCTGAATCGGCCTTGTTGAGTCTGACATATTTTGTCCGCAGGTGTTTGCACTGTCCAATCACTGATTCATATGTTTCGTATTTGAAATATCGATCTTTGATTGGTTATCGCTCACTCGTCGATGGTGTTCAGGGCCTACAGGGTTGGTTTGTAGTCGCTTTAAATTAAAGTCCCCCACTGAAAATCAGTTTCGTTACTGAGACTCTAAATGTGAATTTATTTATTTTATGTGTTTATTTCTGATTACAACTCAACAAAATTTAAAATATACTATTTTGATAAAAAGAAATCGATCGTTCCCTACACTTTTACCGTGGGTGTGTAATAAATGCAAAAACGATTTTCATAGGGATACGAAAGGTAACAATAATCAAAACGCAAATAATAACTGATACTCTTTATAAAAAAATCAGAGTTTAAATAATGGAAATAAGTATATTTACTTTTATCACAAAATAAATGAGTAGCCGCCGGTGGGTGGCATATATATAGTGGATTTCATATTGGACTCAGTTCAACACCACAGTAACAGCTATAGCTGAGCATTACTTGGAGTAAACCTGCAGTCTACGTGCTAAGTACCTCACTAATATGTATGCATGCACTCTGTAATTCCTTTGTGCAGCAGTCAGAGATGCCTTTGTTGTAGGCGTGACCACAGTTAATGCGTGAAGTGGCAAAGTGTTGCAAATCAGTGGCCATGGCATAAATATCTCTGCGTATTTATTCGTCTAAATCATTGACTGCCATTGAAAGTTATAGTTAGTATTTCAATATGTACGTGAGCGATTATGAAACGGTAGCTAAAAAACGAAAGTATTTATGTTTGTGATTAGCATTAGAGAGCAAGTAATGAATTAGGATGGGATATAAAACAACTATTCTATGCCGGACACAAAGTCAACAGTTACGGTATTTTTGGCGACCCGGGTTCGAGTCCAGGTCGGGTAAAATTCGAACGTAAATGCTTTAGTTTCTCGATGATAATAATAATAATAATAATAATAATAATAATAATAATAATAATAATAATAATAATAATAATAATAATAATAAAATAATAATAATAATAATAATAATAATAATAATAATAATAATAATAATTATAATAATAATAATAATAATAATAATAATAATAATAATAATAATAATAATAATAATAATAATAATAAAAAAAATAATAATAATAATAATAATAATAATAACATAAAATAATATTTATATATATATATATATATAATTATGGAATATCTGTTGACAGCGCCTTGGACAGAAATACATAACAGTTATTTTGACCTCGACATTGAAATCAAGAAAACGTGGAGTCAAAATACCGTCCTCACGATTCTCATCAGTATATCTGCCAGACCCATCGTAGCAGGGAAACACAACTTAGCTCGAATAAAACCACGATCACTGGCACCTGTTGTGTAGTTCAACTCGTGTTCTCCAAATCAGCTGGGCTTGTAGAGATTAGTAACTTGTTAGATTATTTTTACTGTTTTTTTTTCGAGCTTCTTATTTTTTAAAGCAATAAATATGTGTGCTCGTTTTTTTTTAAGCTCCGTTCGCCTGTCCTACTCTTTACACTAGTGTAAGTCAGTGTCAGTACTTAGTCGTTCTTTTTTACTCGTGTAAGTCATTGTAAATATTTGTATGGCGTTCGCCTGTAATCAAAACTTACACTAGTGTCATCAGGGCAGAGTCTTTTACACTTTCAGCTCATGTAAAACGCTTTGCTTCACTGGTCAGTAAAACAGGCGAACGAAGTTATGATAAGATGTCTACACTCGGTTATCAATAGCTTGTAACCTATACGCTTCTATTTTAGTGCTTCGGGGACTCCCTTCAATCCCTGCATGGCTCCAGCGGGGGAAGTGGATTCTTATCCTATAGCTTGTAACCTATACGCTTCTATTTCAGTGCTTCGGGGACTCCCTCCAATCCCTGCATGGCTCCAGCGGGGGAAGTGGATTCTTATGTCATAGCTTGTAACCTATACGCTTCTATTTCAGTGCTTCGGGGACTCCCTTCAATCCCTGCATGGATCCAGCGGGGGAAGTGGGTTCTTATGCTATAACTTGTAACCTATACGCTTCTATTTCAGTGCTTCGGGGACTCCCTCCAATCCCTGCATGGCTCCAGCGGGGGAAGTGGATTCTTATGTCATAGCTTGTAACCTATACGCTTCTATTTCAGTGCTTCGGGGACTCCCTCCAATCCCTGCATGGCTCCAGCGGGGGAAGTGGTTTCTTATGTCATAGCTTGTAACCTATACGCTTCTATTTCAGTGCTTCGGGGACTCCCTCCAATCCCTGCATGGCTCCTGCGGGGGAAGTGGATTCTTATGTTATAGCTTGTAACCTATACGCTTCTATTTCAGTGCTTCGGGGACTCCCTCCAATCCCTGCATGGCTCCTGCGGGGGAAGTGGATTCTTATGTTATAGCTTGTAACCTATACGCTTCTATTTCAGTGCTTCGGGGACTCCCTCCAATCCCTGCATGGCTCCAGCGGGGGAAGTGGATTCTTATGTTATAGCTTGTAACCTATACGCTTCTATTTCAGTGCTTCGGGGACTCCCTCCAATCCCTGCATGGCTCCAGCGGGGGAAGTGGATCTTCGTCGTGGATGCTCTGGAGAGATCCTAATAGCCCAGCCTACCAGAGGGAGAGCAAGGGTCGCCTCTGCTCTTACCTTCTTGCCTTCGCAGTATTCCTAGTCATTGTGGCAGTACTGGCCATTGCGGCACTTGCCGTCTACATGGGTGGTGAGTAAACATAACATACATGTATTGATAGAGTCAGAGCAGGGTGTAGAGATGACGTGTTCAAAGTATTTGTAGATTTTGATGTTTCTTAGATATCATATTATGTATTTACAAAAATGTTTATTTTCTATTATTATTTTCACCTAAATTATTAATAAGGGAATAAAAAAAATTACATGGCATTCCCTTATTAAAATAATTACATATCATTTGATTACTAAAATAAAACCCAATAGGGCCCAAACATGCGAATTTCTTCCTCTTAAACTATATCAATGGTATTATCCATGCTCTTAAAACATCGACTGGCGAGCATAGGAAATTACTTATTGTACATGGTTTAGAGATGATTCACAACTTAGCAACTATATAGCATAAAACTATTTGTTTTAGTTAATTTAAATTCAAAATAAAATATATTTTCATTGAGTTTTATGACTTCTTTCTATATTAATTTAAGATTGAACAGTATGCAAAGTGTACTCTAGAACGGTTATTAACAAGTACAACATAATTAAAGAGTAAAATATTTCAATAAAAACACATCATATTATTATACGCTTATCAAGATTGAAATTTAAAAACACTTATATCTGGAAAAACAACAGAACATTAACCGGTTTTGTATTTACAAATTACTTTGTACAAGTTTTAAACACATTCCTGCTTTATTATATTGTATGGGGTAGTAGCAAATGTGATACAAATTAGCTCCACAGGCTGTACGTATATTTCTCGCCACTTGAGCTACCGGGGCTACGAATGATCTATCGTTACATTTTCATTTCATTTTGTGTTTGTTGACATAAACCAGTACTGGACCAAACAATAAACAGCAATTGCGCAAATAAAGTTTACCTATACCCAACATCTTTAGGATCCCAGTTTCAGTCATATATCACTGGTTCATATGAGTTCAATAATCAGCATTTTTGATCGCACTTCAATAATCTTCGTTTGTTTCAGCGTTGCGGATTGACACGACTCATCAGAAGAATAGTACAAAACAACAGAAGCTAAACAGCAAAGACAATAGAACACTAGAAATAAGGAATGGCGTTCTTAGAAAAGTGAATTCAAATACAAAGCCGACATTCCCCACCAATGCGGTACTAAGGCGTAAAAATTTTACAGAAGTAACACAGGTAGAAGATGAATATTTAGAAGAAGACTTGCCTGTTATCGAAGGCTCTTATATCAGTCCAGACAACGAAGCTAATACCAACCACCCCACGAACAATACCACAAGAAACCAAATGCCAGATAATTATGAAAGTACGGAGAAACAAGCACCGAGTGAAGTGATAAGAGTAATTGAAAGCTCGTATTCAGTAAATAAACCTACTGAATCTACAGACGAAACTAATTTAAGTGATACGCAATCCCCTAACATCAAAACTATACCTGCATGGAAAGGAATTAAAGGCGATCGCTATGTAATTGGAAATACAATGGAGGTCAAGGAAGCTTCGAACAACAGAACCACTTTAGGGAATAGTAATAGCAAAATATCTGACAATAGAGATGCCATAAGACCTCACTTGACAAACGAAGAAACAATAGTTAATACATCCGAAGGAATTGGAAGGGATAGGGTGAAACCTGAGCAGCACACACCAAATGAAAGGAGGAAAAACACATCAACTACTGTTAGTAATACTCAAATAAGAAGCAGCACAGTAAAATCCGCGATAGAAATCAAAAGCCCAACACTTGCATTTGAACAGCTGCCATCGGACGAAGAGCGGCAAATCGTAAGGAAGGGGGATAACGCCTCCGGTATAGTAGTTGCAGAAACTAAGTATAATATTGACAAGGAATCTGGAAGACACCACCAAGAACAACGACGTAAAAATAATCCAGTGACTTTGCAACCAGTTGAAAGGAAAGAGAGCATAAAGCACACTACAGGTTCCTTCCAAGTCAAACATTCTCCATTTGTTCAAGAATTACCGAAACAAGTCAAGACTGCCATAAAAATAACAAGTACAACATCAACTAACCAAGAAGGTTCTTCAAATATTCATGAATCAACAAATGACACAAAACGTCTAATAGGAGGTAATGTAAGAGTCAACTCAACGTCACCAATATCGCCCATAAAGAGCCAAGATAGAAGTAAAGTAAATAACTCAGGAACTTCTTCTGTAGTCAGTATTTTACCAGATGACTTTGAAGATGTAAAACAATTCGAAACATTTGCTTCTAAATCTTTTTCCACGAATACTTCTGAGAATTCAAAATATAATAATACCAAAACCGCAATAGAAAAGGTTACTACAGAAGCACCATTTCAAACTCGATTTCCACCCAGGCATAAACTCAGAAATGCTTCGTCTACAGCTCTTCCCAAGCTAGGAATATCCTCACACCAGATCACAAGTGGTACGACTGGCAACCTACGTGGCACACTGGCCAAATTAAATAACGATACAGTGTTCAGGCCAATGGAGGAAAACATTCCTCAGATCAACGTTCCACCAGAAATGGGAAGTTCAAAAGTTATTGCAGATGATTCCGAAATTTCCTCAGACAAGTTACTAAGCCGGATGGGAACAACAGTGGCTTTACTGGATAGAGATTTTGGTGCACAGCAGCGTTATAAGGGCTTAGAATCTACGGGAAATGGTGGAAAAGAACAAATGGTGTTAAATCCTTCTGGTGCACTGTCGAATCAAGACAATGCTATGAACCCAACAGTACTCTCACAAAATACGTATGTAGATAGATATCAACATTTAAATGCTGGTTCTGGTGTATCAGTCTCCAATTCGCAATACAAGAACAGTGGTGGCGACCAAAAACCAACACCTGTAGATATATGGGATATCAACAAAAAGAATAAACCTCACGTTAAAATCAACGATGAAAGTAGCACAAAGGAGAAGTTATCAGAAGACTCACAGTTGTTCCAAGTATCACCTTCGTACTTGGGAGAAGATTCCTGGAGGCCGATAATGCCATTTATTGGGGCAAACTTACCCTCGACCTATGGTATAGGAGATGGGTTAGGATTTATTGATGTAGAACGACAGAAACCAGTAGACAACGCGAACGTTGAAAAGAAACAAAGTAACGGATTACCTGTAAAACAAAAGGAGCATGGACACAAGAAACCAAACAACCAAGGAGAAACACAAAATAAGTTTGTGAGCAAAGATGATACCAAAGAAACGGAAATAGAACCACATGATCAGATATCGCGTATTTCTGTGGAAATGGACAGTGCAAACAGCGGAGCGGGTAGCATAGTTGTAAAACCAAATGATACCAGCAGTATTATTACTAACGGACACGACGCATCTTTTGAGAACGTATCAGTACCTCTAACCACTGATACTACTAAAAAAACCAATTTAAAAGTACAAGGGAGCACTATAAACAATGCGGCAGATGCGATAAGAAAGATCATTGCTGAATCTTACGATTGGCCCGAACTACCGATAATGCAGCAATTCAAAAACTTGGGAAACTTTTTTAAGAAAAATAATGACACTAAAGAAACTACTACTACTTCTTCTACTACTTCTACTAGTACGACCGCAGAGCCATCTACAAAACCAAACATACCCATAGCCCATATAAATGTAGAAGAAAAGGTTCTGCCAGCTGAGGCAATACCGTTAGACTTCACGAATGTAGACGAGGAATTTGAGCATCATGGAGTGGCGCAGCCGATGGATGAGGCATCTGAACTTTTGGCAAGTGATATACTTGGTGGAGATATTGCACAGTCGACTGAGCGTGTCAATGAACAGACTATACAAACATTAAAGCCACCAAAATCAAATTCGGGTGTCGGTAGACCTTTACGCCCTAGACCAAAAATGACAACATCTACGCACAATCCAAGCTCACACATTCGCATAGAAAACTCAACTCAAATTCCAAAGCCAAGTCCGCAAACACAAACGTCAAATTTGACGCAAAAACAAAACTCTACATTACAAAATCAAGCAGGAACTACGATAACAACTCCATATAAAATCTCTCAAATGCAAACACCGAACTCCAGCCATGATGCAGATACTCAACAAAAAATACATAAAGAGCCTATCAGACCTATATATTCAATCTCAAATCTTAAGGCTAATAGGACTAAAAATCCTTCAACGACAAGTAATTCAGAACTACCAAGCAGCAAGACTACAGGAGGGACAACAAGAACACCTACGACAACTGAGGTAGTCACAAAAAAGAGTGTTCATGTTTCATTCAGTGAAAACATACCGACGAAGAACGTAGAACAGGAAATTAGTTCAAAGGAAGATGGAGCCAATAAATATGTGAAAATAAATACGTTGAACACAACACACAATAGTCATGGAAACAAGAATGACGGTAAAGTAAAAGAAAACATTGGTCAAGACATATATGTTATATCTTCAATACCAAAAACAAAGGGAACGACTGCGCCTAAAGAAGAAATTTTAAAAGAATCTGGTGCAATAAAATCTGACATCAATGAAGATGAGAAAAAACAGACTGAAGTTTTATTGTTTTCTGCATCAGATGATATCGAAACCGTACCAGATTTTTTACCACAAATAAAAGTAGTCCCAGAAATAGATAAAAAAGCGACAAATATAAGTAATAATGATCATACCTCAACAACTTCAAGTGGAATTTCTTCTAAAAATGGAAATTCACACCACTCATTAGAACGATTACCAGAGACAAATTTCTACCCAGCTACTTCCTTCCCACTTCTGAAAAAACACGACCTTAATGCAAGCGAAATTGTAACACCAAATTTCAGGCAACCAAAAATGGGATTGTCTTCTGATAACTTCAATTTTGGGAATAAAAGATTTGATAGAAATAATGTTGAACCAAAAGGAATTGTGAACTTCACAAGAAATGGCTCTGTCGACATTTTAGATGTGAAGAAGACGGACAACGTTGAAGTGAGAATGTCATTAGAAGATATTGTCAAGAATTACAGAACCAAGGTAACCTACTCACAAAACAGTCAGCCTCAAAGAAATTATAGCATATCTTTTGAAGATCCAAAAGAAAAGCAAGGCGTTCTAACAAAAATTGAAATTTTAAAGCAGAGCATAACCCATTCACCAGACAAATTGAAGCAACCATTCAACTACAATAGGGATACAACAATGCACATTCAAGCGTCTACATTAAGCACACCAACTCAAACTACAGATGCTCAAGATTCAGAAGAGATATCGCACTTTGATATTATCGAAAGTGGCGTAAAACCTCTTAAAAATTATCCAAAAATTATCACAACCCCATTAAGAGCACCTAATACCAAAAATGAACTGAAAAGTGCAGGAGATGCGCATCATTCAACACTGCCGACAAAATTCTTTAGTTCCCTCGTAAGCAGTAGTAACTTCTCAACGCACGACGAAGGTGTTATAACATATATTGAAAATAATACAAGACTATTTCAAAATTTTCCTAAGATTGTCCAACATTTGTCACCAGGCATCCAAAATTCAGCCAATGGTTTCCGAAATACTCTTTCCAAACCAGAATCAAATACTCCAATAGACCCAGTAAGTGAATCAAAGTATACTACTTATAACGGATCACCAGTTTTAGATAAATTCGGACACAAACAAAGTGGTCAAAATACTGGATTAAATAAAACTGTTATGGTAACAAAAGTAACTTCTACGTTTACAAATTCTACAAAGTATAACAAAGTCAATCAGAACTTAACGAATAACCAAATAGCATCTTATTTTAACACTGGATATAAAGAAAATTTTAAGCCTGCTGTTATTTCTCCTCCGGATAATTTAAGACCAAGCATAAATAACTCCTATAAAACTACAAAAGTGCCAAACCCTGATAGTACTACAAAAGATTACATCAATGACGAAAAAATTAAGAAACAAAATTACACACTTGAGGACGCTATCGTAAATGCTATAAGCAAATTTGCAACTGTCCACGTGAGTTCGGGAGAAGAAAATAAAGGTGAAGACCAATTTAAAAACAGTAGTGGCATTTTAAGCAACCAAGGTTCCTCGATTGATAACAATATAAGTAATAAAGAAGAAGTTGGCAGTAACAGTTTTCAAACACGGGAGAATTCGAAAATCTCTGTTGACTTCAATGGAACCAAATCAGTGACTACAGAGATCGAACAAACTGAATCTGGTGAGAACCCCGAAGAAGAAGAAGACGAAGACGAAGAGGAAGAAGAACTATGGCTTTCGGATGATGAAACTCTCATCACATTTACTAAAAATAATACCAATCTCACACACACGCCTTCAGTGCTTCAAGAACCACCCAACATGAGCCTTAATCCTGAAGGAATACCTATCCTCACAAAGGTGTACACCAAAGTGACCCTTCAAAATTACTCTTCTACTACAGAATATGATCTCAATACCAAAGAAGATGATGTCAATAACACAGGTAAGCTAAAACTCATAATTATTGTTTTATCATCTTATAAGCGCTAGTTAATGAAGACTTATTCTGGACTTTCTGTTTAGACTGCTCTGCAGGTGTCAAGTGTGGGGACGGCGAATGTGTGTCAATACTGTCTCGGTGCAATCAGTTAGTAGACTGCTCCGACGGTGTTGACGAAAAGGACTGCACCTGTTCCGACTACTTGAAGGCCCAGTTCTTAACCCGGAAACTCTGCGATGGCGTTGTGGATTGTTGGGATTTTACCGACGAGAATAACTGTGGTAAGTCACAGAACTGAGAAACTAGAGCCAGCAACATTAATCATTTTTCGTCGTAGTACCTGCTACAGGATGTACACCAGATTTAACTGATGTTCCTCTCTACTTCCCTTTACTAACTAGGTTTGTTATGCTTGTTGCACTACATGGACGTCGATGAGCGCCGAGCGCCGGAAGTAGATGATCCGAAGAAGTTGGAACCAACCAACTTCGGCGCTTGCAAGCGCCGCTTCGCCCTGATTGGTCTGATCATCCACTTCCGGCGCTCGGCGCTCGTCGACGTCCATGTAGTGCAACAAGCATTAGGGTGTTTGGATATTTGGGAAGGAATGTCCGAGCTTTTAAGACTGAGAAAAACCTCGGAAAAAACTTCAGTTAGGATTGCCGGTGGCCGGAATCGAACCGGCGACCCCCCAAGTAAGAGTCGCTCGAGCTACCGCTGAACTACCGCTGAACTAACACTATCGGTAGTACCATAATATATGTGATGGGAACGTGCACAAGTACGTCCCCAAACAGTGATAATGTCATTTGGTGGAGGTGCCGGGTAGCTTATTTTAAATTGTAACATGGAATTATATTATTTTAAGTTTATTTAGGAACATTGTGTTTACCGCTATAAAAAATACTTTGTTAAGCTCAATCTCTCCCCCCCCCCCTTCCCCACACACAATTCACAAAACGTACTCTGCAATAGTCGCCACAATGCTGCTTTACGCAGTAGTATTGTTGTAGTTAGTGTTTATTTCTCAAGTATGATAAAAAAATCTGTCAAAAAACTACAATATTTATCAAAATTAAACAAAACCTCATACTGTATGGATGACAATATGATTTGGTTATGTACGGCTACAATTCACTATTATTCCCATTTTTAATAGAATTGCTATTGCTTTTAGTTATATGTATTTATATTAAAGTCGATCTCAAGAACAGTATAATACGACATTGATCCTTTATTTGTCTGGAACGACAGGCAGAGCACCTCTAGATTTTTATTTTTCACATCTTGCGTGAGACCTATTCTACATATGTCTCGAACAGTGAACATCATTCGTTTGACGTATATATGTATATATCTTTGAATTTTATTGACATAAATACTGGCCACGAAAGCTTTAGTGTTTTAATATCGGAAAAATACATATATACTATATTGTTACTATCGAAGCCCTATCCATTGGGACCTAAATTTCATACTGATCCAAATCATAAATTCATTCATCCATAAACAGTAATCGTAATCATTACAATAATAATTTAATGTTTTAAAATAAATATTTTAACCAATACAAAATAAAATCTTGGCAATGAATCGCTTTATCAATATCTTGATACGTTACCAAGATATCAATAAAATAACGTTCTTTTAACGAGTAGCTAACTCTCCGACTTATTTCAAAATGTATCTTGTTCCAGAGTGGTGTTCCCCCGGCCAGTTCGTGTGCCCCAACTCTCAAGTGTGTGTGGACCGAGAGTTGCTCTGCGATGGTACGCGGGACTGCCCCTACGGTGACGACGAGAAGCAATGCGTCACCATAGCGCCCACCTTGACCAACGCCACAGACTTCCCCTACCACTCGGAGGGGTATCTGATGGTCAGGAAGCAGGGGCGATGGGGGAAGCTTTGCGTTCAGAACTTTGACAACGTGGTGGCGGAGTCGCGTACATCATGGGAGATTAAAGACCTGGGAAAAGCTGTGTGCAAGGCCATGACATTTAGGTAAGCTACTAGAAAATGACAATATATATTTTAATTTAATATTTCCATATATTTTTTTTTTATTTTTTCATTTATAACATTTTTATTTATTTATGGCTTTATAACACCATATAACGTAACGTATACTGTATATCCAATACGAATCCAATCTATAAATCACTAATGAACGTACGTACTACTTCCATTGTCCTTAAGCCTACATCATTTTGTCCAACATATTAAATCCAAAGTTTTGATTGTTGAAGATATAACCGTGCTTAAGCTACTAGAAAATGACTGAATATATACTTTAATTTAATATTTCCATAAATTAATTTTTTATTTTTTTTATTTTTATTTAGTTTTTTTTTTTTATTAAAAATGCATTTATTTATGGCTTTATAACACAATATTACGTAACGTATACTGTATAAGTATAGCTAATACGAGTCCAATCTATAAATCACTGATGAACGTACGTACTACTTCCATTGTCCTTAAGCCCACATCATTTTGTCCAACATATTAAATCCAAAGTGTTGATTGTTGAAGATATAAGCGTGCTTCAGCTACTAGAAAATGACTGAATATATACTTTAATTTAATATTTCCATAAATTAATTTTGTATTTTTTTTATTTTTATTTAGTTTTTTTATTAAAAATGCATTTATTTATGGCTTTATAACACAATATAACGTAAACGTATACTGTATAGCCAATACGTATCCAATCTATAAATCACTGATGAACGTACGTACTACTTCCATTGTTCTTAAAGGGGTTCTCACCCGCTACACCAAAAAAATATGTTTAACTAAGGCTAATTAGCTATGAAATTAGCGACTAAAAGACAAAAAATCGGGTTCACCATAACCCGGGGAAAAAATATCAAAGTTAGTGATTTTCGAGCTAGGTCCCATCGGCGAAAATCTCCCATAAGAAATAGCATTGGGACGACCTGTATGCCTTGGGACCTTGGAGGATTATGCTCAAAAAAAAAAAATGATGTAATACTTTTCGCTGCGTCTTTCTTTTCTGCGTATTTCGTATATTTTGGTTTTGGAATCGGAGCTTCCGTTCAGGTACAAAATAAAGATGTGTAATCGGGTGCTCCATTTCGTTTTGAGCGTTGCTGTGCGTTGCTGTGCACGTCGAGTCGGTGGGTGTCGACTGTCGAGTTGGTGTCAAGTAAGTCAAGCGAGAGAGAGAGAGAGTGAGAGAGTAGTATTGGGAGGGGAAATAGTCAACGCATGCACAATGAACGCGGTCTGTTATGCGGTGTCGAATGGAGTACACCAAGGCCGTCTAGATATATCGCTTCGAGTACACTCGCACCAAAAGCCGGCTGACACCAACAGTCGCCGCGGCAGTTAACCAGAAATTTCATTAATTAATAACAATTCACAGGTTTCAACTCATGATGTGTAATGGTTCATTATCGATTGGTGTGGTGGTGTAGATCATATGGTAAAAATAAATCTAGCGGGTGAGAACCCCTTTAAGCCTACATCATTTTGTCCAACATATTAAAACCAAAGTGTTGATTGTTGAAAATATAACCGTGCTTATTTGTTTGCACCTTGAGCAGTAAACCTACCGCGCGTCCTTGGCTAGAACGATGTAAGGGCATCAACACTACAAGCATTACAACTTAATTGGTGCTATTTAGTGAGATGATACAATGTTAAAGTTATTATATTCTCTCGCGCCGAGTATAACGTAGCTTCCACTGTTGTCACACGAACCATGCAGCCATGCAGTCATGCAGTCACGATCTCAATTAAGTTTCGCAGGAATGCCTCCTAAAGCACGCGCTACCTTTGCTGACAACTCATTGAGATAAAAAATAATAAGAAACAGTTGCAATGGAAATGTATAAAGTATAACACAAAATTTAAATTGTTGAATAATTTAAAAATTTAAAAATACATCTTTACATGTTTTAAATGAGATAAACGTTACATGTAGTGAGAGCAAAATGTGGAATTTCGTGTTGAGTTTTGCTCTTTTACATTATTTTGCGTCATTGTGACGTAGAGATTAAATCATCGCTGATAATGATACGTTCAAAGGTTCGAGTGAGGTCAGTATGACACAAGGACGTACACAGCTGACATTAGTGGCTCAGTGATGGCATACGGCACATTGATTCGGGAGGTCACACGATCGATTTCCGCCAATAACAATCATGGCTAGACTTTTTGTCAGTATTCCTCAGTCACAAGAAGTATGTTCACATGATTCCAGTATTGTTAATATTTAAATCACATTTACGAAAATGATCAATTTCCACTCTTAAGTATTATTCATAATCCGTTTCTTTTAAATATTTGGGCAGTTTACATCAAAATACGATATTTTTTTCAATTACAATTTAGAATGTATTTCTTAATGCTGAAAGTTGGTTATCTGTAACAGTAACAAGTCACAGATTTGTCGTTGTTGTGTGGACACTTATATGTGCTTTCTTTTGGGCAATTCTTCTTACAAATTCTAAGTTACAAGTAATCAATGTAGATCAGCCATTACAATGCTCAGTTTTATTGTAATGAACATAGTCACATATTGTATCCCGTTACAAGGGTTGAACCTAAAATGAGTTCTATTCCGCAGTGACTATGATCGAGTCGAACGGTTGGTTGAAGATCCAGGATTCGGGCGTGCAGATACATCCCAGTACTACGAACTTAGCTACTCGTCTGCAGAAAACAGGGATACTTCCCCAAGGTTCGTATACCACACACTTCTTACAAGAGGGAACCAATAATCTTGTTTTGATTTTTGCAATCTACAGATAATAATGGTAAATAAATAGTAAATTCGCGATTTCTATAGTAGCCCAATTTCCTTGAAGCAAACACATGCGCACGCAGTTACTATGTCTATAGGCTGTGAGCACAGACATGTGAGTCTAGGTGAATAGTCGATCAAGTAGTACTACTACAACTTGAGGTAGTTTTTATATAATGGTAAACTACATATGTCCACCAGAGAGGCTATTCCTGAAAGTTGTCTCGGTGATGATTCTCAATTTAAGTGATATCTACGTTGTTATCACTTGCTGTTGACTGATAGAGTTCCACCACAGTAATCAGCCAATAGCAATAATTGATAAGCACGTAGATATCACTTAACAAAGTAAGTATTGTCACCGTGAGACAACTGTCAGGAATAGCCCCCCAGGTTACCGCTACGCCGCGCTAGTGTAGTAATAATAATCCTTAAATGTGTATTATGTTATTGCTCTAATAACGTAACACGATACAAAACCAACATTTTGATTCCCAGTAGCCTAACTGTTTCGCTTTGAATTTATCAAAATGATTTGTTACCAGGTCCAGTTTGGTGTTCCGAGCCACTGAGTGTACACAGCGTGAAGTGGTTCACGTTACTTGTACCGACTTGGAGTGTGGCATTCGACCGCAAGCCATCAACCAATGGGCCAGGTGCGTACCCGGTACCCGGTACCAGAACCATTTGGACAACCCTCCAACACACACAAACATCTTAGTCTGCAACCAACACCGCAACACTAGCAAACATCTTAGTCTAATGGCCCTTTCATAGCAACACGGCAACACGTTTTATCCAGACCGGCAGATCACGTGAACCAATCAGAAACTTGTGCCTGCCCTGATTGGTTCACCTGACTTGCCGGTCCAGAAAAAACGTGTTGCCGTGTTGCTATGAAAGCGCCGTAACCCTTTGCAGAAAAATTATTCAAAGATATTCATTTAGTTACATCGAATTCCACAACTTCAATTATTACACCCCAAACTTCGACAGAACTTCAGGGAATCAAATTTGGTTAATGCAGATGCACAACTGAATTGTGACAATCAATATCCCTGCATGAAGCTGTAGTAGGGTAGTTCTCATTATTCCGGTTAACCTAACAACATCGCTGCACACCATTGAAGTATTTTAAGACCTATATTACTGTATACGGGAATCGATTACTGATTGATAATGGCCGACAAGACTGACATAGCTGATATAAAAGAGGGACTTGACAATGTTGTCATTTTAACCAGATCTCGGCGTTCCAGGATTGTGGGTGGTGGGAATGCTGGTCCTGGGTCGTGGCCGTGGCAAGCAGCCCTCTACAAGGAAGGAGAGTTCCAGTGCGGGGCAACTCTTATCTCTGACCGATGGCTTGTCTCCGCTGGGCATTGTTTCTACCAGTGAGTATCTAGGGGCATTCGCTTAGTGGGTTCTGACTCCACGATCCCTGACCGTAGGCAACTGAACGCACCCCTCTCCTCGCACCTGCTATATCTCTTACCAGTGAATATCTGAGTATTCGCTCAGTACTTCTAACACTATCCCTGACCATTAGGCATCCAGGCAACTGAACACTACCACATCCCACCCCTATCCGTCTGCCTCTAGCAGTGAGTATCTAGCGACATTCGATCAGCGCTTCTAAAATTATCCCTGACCATTAGGCATCCAGGCAACTGAACACTACCACATCCCACCCCTATCCTCCTGCCTCTAGCAGTGAGTATCTAGCAACATTCGATCAGTGGCTTCTGACTATCTGAGCCCTGACCATCCAGCCAACTGAACACTCTCAGTTTCTAGTTACAATCACTGGACATTTTGTCAATGGATGTTTTACAAACGACATTAATTGACCATCATAAACATGAGTTACATGACCAACCCGTTATTTTGTCAAACGTTTACCTGATAATGGATATTTAACCACTGGACACCGAGTGTTAGATCCTTGACCAGTGACCACCCATTGTTTCTAGCCAACTAGACACCTGACCACTGGACAATGGATATGTCACCCCTGGTGCCTGGATGAACCAGACGTCGAACACTGGACAGCTTAAAATTGGACTCTTGATCATCATGTATGTTGGACAAAATGTGTACGTGGTACGTGACTACAAGAAATTTCAGCACTGGGTATTTGACTACCTTACACAACGATGGACACATGACTACACTGCTTTTGACCAACTAGACCTACGATTACTGGACACCTAGACATTTGGTTAAACGGCTACCTTGACCATTGAAAATTTCACCATGACCAAATTTCACACTTGCCCAAAACCGTTTGACCAGGTGGGTAATTTGATCTCTTGGATACACTATAGAACTGAACTTATGACCACTGTAAGTAGTTTCATTTTATGCAACTAGAATATAAGATAATTACGTATGGTTGAAACAAATTCAAGTTCAATCATGAGAATACTTAAGGCGGTTGGCAGTAGGAGTTTTACAGATGTATTGGCCGTCAACTAATTACTCTTAAACTAATAGTAGGATTATTATAAATATTTACCTACTTGTAGAGGAATGTCATCACCAACCTATATTCAAAAATAATGTACTCGTTTTTAAGTAGATTCTTCGTATTATTTCGCCGAACATTTTCGACGAAAGTAATTTATTTGCATAATTCAAACACGAGTATATTATTTTTGAGCAGGCTTGTCTCAAATGTACTTGATAATATGCGTAGATATGACTTCCCTCTGCAAGTAGGTACATTTTCATAATAATCCTATTATTTGTTTAAGAGAAATTAGTTGACTAAAATCATCAAAACTACTTCCGAACGCTCTTAACTCGCCTCTAGTTCAGTTTAAAAGTTGCTTCTGTTAGTTGACAAGGTAGGAATGTGCAGCAAACCAATGTGAGTTTAATATTATTTCAGTGCCCTTGAAGACTATTGGGTGGCTCGGTTGGGGGCTCTTCGAAGAGGCACCAACTTCCCTTCCCCATATGAACAGCTTCGCCCCATATCTCACATCATCCTCCACCCACGATATGTCGACGCCGGGTTCATCAACGACATCTCTCTACTGCGCATGCGCGAGCCTGTGGCCTTCAGTGACTATGTGCGCCCCATCTGCCTACCCCAACCTATCTCTCAGTTGAAGGATGGTCGGCTGTGCACCGTGGTGGGATGGGGACAGCTCTTCGAGGTTGGCAGGATATTCCGTGAGTGACTATCATTAATTTTGATTATATTATTACTTATTACTAAAGACTAGAAACACGCATAAGGTGGTTCAGATTGTGTTTTTACATATTGTTGGTAACACCAATGCTGGTAAAATTCTTGACATTATGTTGTTTTACGCATATAAAGTGTTGTTATACATTAATGTTGTTTTATTTTAGTATCTGTTTCGTATTGATGAAATAATGGTGGAAATCCGATGAAATTGTTAAACTTATTAGAAAATTACGTTTTTAATTGCTATTTCAGTGATTCTTTTTCTTTGGGAATAAAACAAGCATCCATGAACAAATAATCTCGTGTTATAGTGATTTAAGTGGGGTACCTTCTAAGCTCACTCAAGTGTGCGTGTTTTCTCCAGTGGTGTCAAAACTGTTTTTTTGTGTGATTTCTGATGCTCTTGCACTAGACGAACGACAAAAAGAATTACTTAAAAATATGTAGGCCTAAATATCAAATTTCTCCAAAAGAAGTTCACAAAAACAATGTGACCCTACTAAGTATGACAAACGAGACAAAATTCTTTGTTTTATTTATGACCTCTGTACATGGCCGCGGAGCATAAAAGAGTACCCGTTTTACACTGTATATTCAGGGTGTGAATTGACGACTTGGTGGAGTACCTGCGTGGACAGTAAAGCGTCTGGCACAAAGCCTCAGAGAAGAAAAAAATTTTGTGGGGTATTATTGCCCTCTTGATGGCCTTATGAGCGATATGGTATTATTTTGAAATGGAAGCTTAAAAGACCTACAATAAAGTCACTTTATATGAGATGAGATGGGTATATCCACTACCAGGGGTGGGGATTAAGCCATCCCCTGTGCGGATACCTTTCAGTAAAACAGAGCCAGGGATGAAATTATCAGAGGGCAAATCTAAATAAATAAATAAATAAATTCACATTTAGAGTCTATACCCACTCAGTAACGAAACTGATTTGCAGTGGGGTACTTTAATTTAAAGCAACTAAACCAACCCTGTAGGCTCCGAACACCATCGACGAGTGAGCGGTAACTAATCAAAGAGTGGGGAGCAAAGATCCAAAGATATTAAGATATACCCTGTCGGGTGGCTCAGATGGAAGTGACGAAAAAGACTGCTGACAGCGAGCGCCATCCTCTTCAAAGAGATGAGACTTACTCAAGAGAGCAAATCAGTAAAAGTGCAGGGCGCATCAAGGCATAGACGACTGAAAGTTTAGGCGTGCTTGAACAATTTACGAAGATGAAGAAGAGCTTTGCTTTACGTATAAATCTCCCCCGTCAATTCTCACCCTGTGTACATTAATAATGTGATGTGTTCAACACTTGTAAGAATGTGAGTGACTCCTTCCAGCGGACACACTGCAAGAGGTTCAGCTGCCGATCATCTCCACGGCTGAATGCCGCAAGAGGACGTTGTTCCTCCCTCTCTACCGGGTGACAGATAACATGTTCTGTGCCGGCTTCGACCGTGGAGGACGGGATGCGTGTCTGGGAGATTCCGGGGGTCCTCTTATGTGTCAGGTAAAGACATCATAAGCCTACCTCAGTACTTAAACTTTGTCCGAGGCAAAGCTGAGAACGCCGCTGGACATTTGTTTCACTGTATTTATAATAAGTCGTTTATACACCCCAGTGGAGTTCCGCGGGAGTGTACACCAATCTTTTAGGTAGTTTTCTTGGTACACCCCTAGAGCAAAGTCCAGTCGAGCAATTATCTCCATTCAAACTCGAGCAAAGGACGAGGAATTCAGATGACTGAATACACTCATCACATTCTTCAAAGTGATGAGGTCCGATCGTTCTAGGCAAAAAGAAATCCCGGGGTAGCTTATCTTTCAACATATCTATGGGTGTCCAAAACGGGGGGGGAAAGTGGTGTGGCCATGGTGTAAACTCCCGCGGAACTCTACTGTAGTGCGACCGCAGATTCCTTGAATTTGTTGGGTCCGAACTGTCAAACAGTAACCAAATATAAACGTGTGTTTGTTGTGTGGACGCCTATTATTTGACTAGATGTTGTGTTTCCAAAAAATGTGCGCATGGTTGAACTTGTGTTATGGCTTCCAGTAATGAATTCGGGAATTTCGTCTCATGTTTGTGCTAGCCAGGTAGTGAGGGAGTACATCATTTGAGAAATGCCAAGATCGACGAAAGATCGACTGATTTTCTTGTTCTCAACTAAGCCACGGACCCACTGCAGTACATTTTAATGACCCCATATTCGACTGGTCAGCCCAGACCGATCTGAAATGTCCAGCCGTGCACAATAATTTAAGAACGAAGAGGAGCTTACGTTAAAACTCGCACAAAATTTTAATTTTTTCACAAAAATGGACCTCCAATTCAAAAATCTGAATCCAAACCGGACTGTGGTTTGGTAAGCCCTAGAGACTGAATGAAAAATAATAATCAGTAGCGTAGTTATTGTGATTATTAAATCCATAATTAGTAATGACGTGAATTACAAATTAAAACATACTGATTGTAACGTTAAACACGTTAAGAGCATTCAGTCTGTAGAGCTTACCAAACCAGTCTGCTGTAGATTCAGATTTTCGATTTCGAGGTATATTCTTGAGATATTTCGTATTTCGATCGCAGGTACTGTAGCTGTAGGATTCACACTGGCTTGGCTTTCGGGTATAGCCGCGTCGATTATCGCTTAAAAGCTGACGTTTCGGGCAGGTTACACTACCCATCTTCAGAGCTAAAGCTTGAAGAAGTCACAGAATGAAACCTCCTCGGTCCAGCTCCACTCTGTAACTGTGACAAGCCCTATTGTTTCCCAACACTTCTTCAAGTTTTAGCTCTGCAGATGGGTAGTGTAATCTGCCCGAAACGTCAGCTTTTAAGCGATAACAGACGCGGCTATACCCGAAAGCCAAGTTCAAGTTTATTGATTGACTCGGGCCGCGAAAGCCTACGTGAGTGTTTAATTATTGGATCTGTTACAGGAATCAGATGGCCACTGGTCTCTCTATGGAGTTACTAGTAACGGCTACGGCTGCGCTAGAGCCAACAGACCAGGAGTCTACACCAAAGTTGCCAACTACGTATCATGGATTCGATCTTCAATGAGTCACCACACGACCTTGAGGGACTCCAAGACTACCTGCAAAGGTCATCGATGTCCGCTGGGGGAGTGTCTGCCTAGAAGTAGGGTGTGCAATGGCTACATGGAGTGCTCGGATGGAAGTGACGAAAAAGACTGCTGGTAGCGAGCGGCGTCCTCTTCAAAGCCGCAAAGTAGGGTGTGCAATGGCGCCATGGAGTGTTCGGATGGAAGTGACGAAAAAGACTGCTGGTAGCGAGCGGCGTCCTCTTCAAAGCCACGAAGTAGTGTGTGCAATAGCTACAAGAAGTGCTCGGATCAAAGATAGTAAGATATACCCTGTCGGGTGGCTCGGATGGAAGTGACGAAAAAGACTGCTGACAGCGAGCACTATCCTCTTCAAAGAGATGAGACTTACTCAAGAGAGCAAATCAGTAAAAGTACAGGGCGCATCAAAGCAAGACGACTGAAAGTTTAGGCGTGCTTAAACAATTTTACGAAGATGAAGAAGTGCTTTGCTTTACGTATAAATGTAGTCAAATTCTTAAAGGTGCTTCCATTACTATCAGATGTATGATACGCCCGAAGTATTACATACACTTATAAACATGATCTATAGTAAAATACTGTTGGAATGAACTATTATGCAGACTAGGAGTGGGCTATCAAGACTTTTTAATGTGAGAGTTGTTTGTTTCGCTTGATTTGGCGTTGTCCTGTAAGGGATCGTGCCGAGGTCTACACTATACAGCTACTTGCTGCAACCATACAGCTAAACGGATTAAATGAAGACTTCATTGTTTCGGAGCTCTTAAATCTAAGAAAATGAAAATAATGGTGTGCGTTTATAAAGGTTATTTTAGAGAAGATATTTTCCTAACGTGGTGAACTAAGTGCGCTTTACTTGTAGTGCTTGAATTTCAAATTTGCAAGCCAGCGTGACACAAACTATAAAGAGGAAACATGGTAGATGAAATGAAACAAATAATGCGTGACTTGAATGACTACGTAATTATTATGAATGCTAATGTTACTATGAAGACCTATACTGGCGAGGGTTCCAGTTAGTATAATGGTCTCTTCAACCCTCTCCCTCTCTCTCTAATAATGTTTCCATATTTTGATGACAATATCGGTGAAGCCACACTTGGACCTTTCTGATATCGCATTGAAATGAAGAATCAAGATAGTGAGGGCCAGGAATGCAACACTGTATAAATGTAACTTATCACTTATTAATAAATCAGTATACATACCTGCAGATATCTGCAATTTGTAAATTACTTGGGTATACACAGGGAGCATACAGCCAACAATGGAACACGTATTTGTATGATTCACAATAAAGCAATATTTATATTGTTATTTTCAATATTTTGTATTGCTATTGACCATATTTTACCAATTTCATCCTTTTGAAACTAATACCAACAGCCCTAGGATATTCCTTCCCAACTATTCCAAATGCCGAAATACCTGAAGAGGGATATGGATTGTTCCTACGAAAATTACTATTTTCCTGAAACTTTAAAGAGGAGGATATAATAACTGAAAACTTCCCTTCTGCTGATCAATCTCTCGCAAAGAAGAGACTGCGTATCTATATGGGGCTTCGGCTGAATGGTTCAGCGGTAGGAGGCCCCAGGCACAGACAAAGGCCCGCGGTGTCCGAAGTCAGGCCCTTCTGCGTGATCTGCCACCCTTGTAGGGACCTGTGAATGTTTTCCCATTACAATATATAGAATAAAAATTATAATTTCCACTTGATGTAGTAAAGGGATTTTGCACGTCAGCAACACATTATAATATAAGACCAACGTAACTCTAATCTCATGTGGACCTCAGGCCTTATCTACTGGCCGGTTCGTGCACGCTTTTTCAACGAAAATCAATATATTCCTGGCGTTCTTTCACATATTCGTAAATGCACTTAAGTTAAGTTGAGTGCACAAGCCTCATTACTCACGCCCACTGAGTTAAGAATTTATAGGTATCTAACTTAAGGTCGTAAATTATCCCTAATTAACATATTTCAAGTAGACATTAGACACTACAGAATTAATAAATTAAATTAGTTCTATTGGGCTCAAATATTTCGTAAGGATGAGATAACTTACTTTGGGGCAGCTGTAACAACTTAGTCGCAGCTACGATGGGGAAGTCCCCCTCCCCCTTGTGAGAGCCCATGATTAAGACCTAAATCACTAGATTGTATGCATGCTCTACCGACAACACCTTGATAGTGTGTCAGTTATGGACAGTTAAAGATGTCTACAATATTGGCGGTCCAAAACGTAATATATTTTGTTAAGTAAAATAATTGTTTGCCATTTTTGTATTTTATTATGTCTTGTTGAAAAAGTAATTCAGATAAAACTAAATTCTACTAAGGAATTTTGTCTTAGACCGTTCGTACGCTTAAATTTTCAAATACACATCTGACGTCAAATAAAAGCAAGATACAAATAAATTGTGTACAATATATACTATCGAAAACACTAGAAAACAATTGTAAGATATTGACAAAATAGATATGTTTTACGACCAAAAGAACGCGGGGCTCTTCTCGACCGCATTTTTTTTTGTCACACAATTGAGAAAATTGACGCTAGTGTTAAATAATATTAAAAGTGCTTTTCAAACCAAGGTTTGTTTAAAAAATGTTTGCACTCGAGGAACAAAAATATTTGTACTAGACAAAATGCAAACCTGAAGGAGCGACTAGAAGCATAAATTGGATTGAATTGAAATTGAATTAAATGCACGTGTGCACGACGAGTTTGAAGTTTACCGAACTGTTAGGAGATTGACGGAGTTTAGTTGCTCCCATCCCATCCTGTGTCATCATTGCCTGTAATTCAAACCAAATACCGCCAATGCTGTAATAGCTGGGGTCGGTAAAAGTAGTTCACAGAGTACAAGCGGTATTGAGTGCAAGACCCATCTATTGGAGGTTAGTAGAACTACGTGTTCCAGCCATTTTAAGTGATGCACATTGGTGTTATGTCGATGGTGCGCATTTACAGAGTATTTACAAGAAAATGTCACTATTTTTAAATTATAATTTACGTTGATCAGAGATTACTTAAGATGAGCGTCGAATGGAGGGACTGGTGTAGATTGTGTGCTAATTCTGAAGGTTCTGGAATAAATATATTCAGTACGGCAGAAATTGTGTGGCCGGATCGCATTATCAAATATTTGTCAATTTCGGTAAGTTCGTGTAGGTCTAGTGTTTCATAGGGTGTGTAAAAACGAAGAACTGTAATTGAAATGTAACATTCTGCCGATTGTTATACCGCACGCGTTGTGGTTAATTAAACACTAGGAAATCTAAAGGTAGCGTAGCAAATTTTTCGGACTTCATTCTTTTATCTTAAGCTCATAGGTAGGCTAGCATAATGTTATGTTCAATAAGCTTACAATCATAACACCTTGATCTAAGCCTAGCCTAGGCCCTAGTGTGGGCCTAGGAGCTTAGACCCAAGTATACAAATTTGACAATACTTACCAGAGTAGGCCCTAGGCCTAGGGCTAGTGTGGGCCTAGGCTGGACGCTTAGACCCAAACATATTAAAAACAAATTTGACAATACTTACCAGAGTAGGCTAGGCATAGGCTACCTAGAAGCGGTTATCGGAAACAACAATTTCATTATACCTTTTCTATTAATTGATGTGTCTAGGCTAACAGTTTATTGGTAGGCTCAAACTTGGGACATTTGTCTAAAGCTGTTACCTAGCGCCTAGGCCTAAGACTAATTTTAACAATGTAGATTCTAACACGTATATCACAGTTATAGACTACTGGGTTGTACAATGGCCCAGAAAGGAACTTTGGGAACATCAGTGGGAAAGTTGGCTGGCTTAACATTGCCCGAGAACAGGAAACTTCTTCCCATGCTATTGTAGGGCCCTCTTCAGTCTTCACTAGGCCTAATAGGCCTACAGGTTAGGCTACTGGTAAAAAAAAATACCATAATGTCATCTTTATATATGCTTACACTCGAATTCAATGATTGGTAGGCTATGCATGGACTGCAAGAGCCAGAAGTGGGATCTGTCAACCTTCTCACTTCATTGCGTTCCTTGTCGCTCTCCTATTTTGTCACATGAATCAGGTCACAATTTTCAGACTTGAGTAATTAGTTGAGAAAAACAATTCTGTAAAGGCCCACTAAACCCAAACATACATATCGAGTCATTAGACGCTGGCACTTTTACGTAAGTCGAATGAAAAAGTCCCACCGCTTAGCGAGGCTTCGTTCACCCTACAGCGCAGGTTTCATTTCGTCTGTGACGTCGACCGATAGGGGGTTCGATCGTGTGGCTAATACCCCCATTAAAGTTGAACGCGAGAAACAACGTCTCACTTCCACATCTCGTAACTCACTCAATTGTAGCCCGTTTTCCAAATGAGTGACATCGACATAATCTGTAAATCATTGTGATTATTGTGAGTGGTTGTTCTTGTCGATTCTGACATAAGCGAGGTTTTTTTGATGATGGAAACAAAACCTTGTAATCGCCCGCCCGCTAATAGCATGCGCTATACTGAGTCCACGCATAAGGCTTCAAACGACCGAATTAATTGTAATACGACTATTGAATTTAATATCAATTTCTGTATCAAACTGTCACCTTTTGTACCATGGAAACAGATTTTAGCTGTACCCACAAACAAATTACTTACGACGTGTTATTTGAAACAGTGTTGTCGCAATGAGTCGGGCGTAGCGAGAAAGCACGCATGATTTTAGCGGGCGGGCGATTACAAGGTTTTGTTTCCATCATCAAAAAAACCTCACATATGTCAGAATCGACAAGAACAACTACTCACAATTATCACAATGATTTACAGATTACGTCGATGTCACTTATTTGGAAATCGGGCTACAATTGAGTGAGTTACGAGACGTGGAAGTGAGACGTTTCTCGCGTTCAATTTTAATGGGGATTTCAGCCACACGATCGAACCCCTATCGGTCTACGTCACAGACAAAACAAAACCTGCGCTGTAGGGCGAACGAAGCCTTGCTGAGCGGTGGGACTTTTTCATTCGACTTACGTAAAAGCGTCAGCATCCCTAATGACTCGATATGTATGTTTGGGTTTAGTGGGCCTTTAACATTAGCGCAATATGTTCATCAACACATTTTGATAATTTTGATGTTGGTTTACTTTCAATTTGGGTCTAGCAATCAATCTTTGCTTTGTGATGCAGGTATGCACATAATTGATAGTGCACTTTCAGTTTCATATCATCCAGTAGAGACCTAATCTTTCACAAACCTGTCGGTATTGATAAGGTTGATTGCACGGTTCATCTTCAGAGTTTAAATTTGAAAAGTGCAGTCACAGAATGAACCTAAGTTTGGTCGAGCTCATCTGTGAATGTCAACCCAAACAAGTTGCGTCCTTAGTTATAATTAATATATATATGTTTAGGTTTCCAATTATCTCATCCATTTCAACTCCACTCTATCCATGAATACGTATGTACCGGTACCGGTGTATAGTATCTAGGCCTATCTCCCAGGCTGGCAATAAGACTAGCTCACTCAACCCAAATTTGTCCTAACTCACCAAATATAATTTGTTTGCTGTTAAGTTGTATATATTATTTATTTTACATTATAGCCTAGATTTTAGGGATTCATTCTGTAGAATTCCTAGTATAGGCTAGTCTGGTTGGTTAAGGAAAGTCGTACAGAAAAGTCTTTAGAACGATTTATTGAACAATGTTAAAGTTGTGAAAGTAACTAAAGTGGGCAGTTAAAAGTGCCATTGAATAATCTAGCTTGAGTCCAATGTCATAAAATGACTGCTGCTGTAAGTTCGTGTATAGGCCTAACTATAATTTATTAAAAGTCAAACGTGTAGGACTAAGTACTGTACACTCTTCATTCTCTTCATGTACACTCTCTGTATACTCTTATGTTTGAAGATTTTAAAATTCTTCACTGGTTAATTACACTTTTATTTTAGGTGAACAATGAAGATGATTTACCTAAGCAAGTCTGCCAAAGTTGTTGTCAGCGTTTAACTATGTTTGATCGTTATGCGGAACAATGCGTAAAAGTTCAAGAGATGTATCGGTCCATGTCGCAACGTGACAACGAGGCCGCAGTGAAAGTTGGCTCAATCCGTCATGAGTTCCTACAAGAAAGTGACACTAAGAGTCAAGATGCATCTTCAGATGATACTAAAAAAGTTATAGAGTTGCTAGCTATTGAGGCAGATCCATTTATTCCATCAGACGGCAGCAGTTCAGCCTTGCGAAAACACCACTCAAAACCAACTCGTAAGAAACGAACAACTCGGAAAAAGAGTCCGGTCAAACCTCGCAAAGTTCCAAAGACCATCATCTCGAAAATTAAAATAGAAGATCCAGAGCGAAGAAGCTCAAGACTGCAAGGCATTGCTCGAATGCAGATGGATTACGGAATAATCGATAACGACTCGGAAGTCAAGTCGGAATCTGATAATTTCATTGAGATTGAAAAATCAGTCCCCAAGAAAAGAGGTAGACCGCCCAAGAGATTAGTGGGCGCTGCAAAACGCAAGGCAAAGAAACCAAGAGTAATGAAACCCAAGAAAATGCCATCAGATGAAGAGTTTGATGATCTAGGAGTTGAAATAAAATCTGAGACTGACACAGGAACTGGACCTCCACAGACACAGTCTATATTTCGCTGGGAGTGCCACATTTGCGGAGAAACGGCTAGAAACTGGAATTCCTTATCCCTACATACACGAAGAGAACATCAAGTGCCAGCCCAGGTTCTGTGTCTTTGCGCCAAAGTCTTATCAAGTCGTGCTTCGATTATCAAGCATCGACTGAAGCACACTGATGGATACAAGTATAAGTAAGTATGATTCAAAGAACATGAATTCATTAAATTCACTTGAATCTAAATGAAATCACTTTCTGTTCTTCACTGTTATAAATTTTGTATTGAATGTAGATTGTAAAAATAAAGTCAATAATTTATTGCATGACCAAAGTTAGTCATTGAAAGTAAGGAAGGAAGGATGTTATAGAACTTCAAATTTACTGTCAAATTTGTGCAAGCAATTTCAGTCCATTATTTGTGAGAGCTTACCCTAAATATTTATGAAGAGAAGTATTATGTCCTTAACCTTGTATTCCTACGTTGCTTTTGTCTTATGAATGTTAAAAGGTGTCTCAGAATAAAGGAAGCCGCTTTCTGCATCTGGAATAGGCCCTATAATTGGGCTATAAAATACCAATTGTTATGTGTGACTAAGTAGGCTACTATAGAAGACTAGGCCCTACAGATACAAATGTGTGAAAGAACAACATAAATCTGTTGGTTTTTGTTGAATCAGTGGGCATGAAAGGGGCAGTAGGCTTGATAAGGATATGAGATCTGTATGACACTTAAGCTGGGGGTAGTAGGCTATAGATGCTGACTTTGAATCTTATGTTGTAGATGTGAAAAGTGTGATAAGTCCTTTCACCGCCGCGGCTGCTATGAGTTGCATGTATTATCGCACGTACCTAAGGAAGAACAACCTTTCGTGTGCTGCAAGTGTGCACGCCGCTTCCATTGTGAGGCTTTGCTACGCCAACACGAGAAAGTTCATTTACCCCGGGAAGAGAGACTCATCTATCCTTGCACGACGTGCCAAAAGAAGTGAGTTCGTACACTATTAATACGGTGATTGATGTGGCGTGGTTATTACAGTCACCCTGACTGAGAAAGAGTAAAAATTAAAAAAGGGGCTTGTACATTTTTTGTGGGGATAGGCCTACTACAAATGTCGAAACTAATAACCTAGCCGTTTGGCCTCTATCGCAGCCATCTTTATATTTAATTTTGTGAGAGTTAGGCTGCTAATAATAACTAATTTAAATTGTCTACTTGGTTAGCCCTAATTAAGGTATTTATTTGTTGTCGTCATTTGATGCTTTACGTATCCATATAGACCATAGCATGTATGAATGTTATTTAATACTAGAAAACTACAACTTGTCCAAGGTAAATTAAAAAACTATGGTGAAATATACTAAATAATCAAATCAATATCGATTCGATTTACAAAATTAAAAAAAAAACTAACTTTAAATTTTACCAATCCTTTTACATTTGGATTTCCTCCCCTTGGAGAAAATCTGCGATTGAATAAAAAGTCTTCATAAGTAAGAATTTTTCAGTTCATATTTGAAGTTTATAAAGTTATTTTTATTTTGTGTATTTTAAGGTTCAGTAGCAAGTCGGCCGTGTCTGCTCACATAAAGTCGATCCACTTTGGCGAACGCCCGTTTGTATGCGATCAGTGTGGGCACAGCTTTACGTCGAAAGGTATTCTTCAGGAGCATCTTACGATACACTCCGACGAGACGCCCTTCAAGTGCCAGCACTGTAACAAGAGCTTCAAGACCAAGTACCGCCTCAAAATACATCTAGACATACACAGGTAAACTAGCCTAAAAAGACTGGTTACACTTTTCCAGACAGACACTTTGCAATGGAATTTTTTTAAACACGTTTATTTATGTTCATCACACGTCTCTAGAATAACGGTAATTTATATAATAGCTGCGTTACAAAATTAATTTCACAAGTAATCTTGGATAACGTGTAGGGGTGTGCGAGTAGCACTTTTCCAAATCGAGTCGAGTTCAAGTTCGAGTAGTAAATAACTCGCGAGTTTCGAGTCAAGTTTCGAGTAGTGCCTGAATATAATAAAAAGATACAGGAAAGGAATAACTACCGGTAGAGGACTAGGCAGACTAGACCTAGGACCCCATCTAAGCTACCGCCGAGTTCACCTAGGCTAGGCCTTGGCCTAAAAGCTGTCCCTGGGTCCAGGCCTAAAACCATACTGTAATTTGTTCAATATTATTGTCTGCCAACTGGGTCTAGGCCTACGTGATCTAGACAAGGAAAGTGCTAAGGCTTGGCCTAGGTCTTGGGTCTTGGGATAGGCTAGGGCTAGGCCAAATGCTAGGCCTAGGACTAGGCCTACACTGTACACGGGGACCTGGCACAGGAGAAAGACTTTAAGAGAAACAATAGAACTACAGTGTAATCTGTTTTGCAGATGGGTTGTCAGATGGCCACTTTTGTTTTTGTGAGACCGTTGGCGAGTGTTTCCCCATTTTGAGGTTAATAATGCAAAGATTACATTTTGAACTTAAGTTGTATGGAACGTTTTAAAAATGATTCCAAATACATGATGATCAGTAGGGAATATAATATCTTTGATGATTAGGTACTTTTAGGTCTAGGCCGAGGCCTACGACCAGGGTCTAGGCCTAGGGCTTAGACCTAGGCTATGCTAGGCCTAGGCCTAGGATAGGCTCTTTGAACATAGTAGGCCTATGCGTCAGCGATCTCGTAGGCCTAGGTTCTCGAAGATTCCCTTCCATTTGTTTGGCTGCCACTTCTACAACATCCACACTTAGTTCACAAAAAACGCAGACACTTTTTGCGAATTTGCAGAATTATAGGCCAAATAAGCGTCGTCTGCGCGGTCTGCGTGTATCGATCTGCTCGATAATGATCGATAGGTCACTTTTTCTTCAAAGTCGATTATAAAATCGATACTTGAGCTATTTTTGGATACTAGCGCTACCTATTGGCGGTATTTTTAACTAGTTGAGTACGGCGGCTCAGTCGATCAAAACTACTCGAACTCGACTCGTTTTTCATGAAAAACTCGGATCACCTCGAGTCGAGTAGTAACTACTCGACCGAACTCGACTTTTCGAGTACTCGCACAGCCCTAATAACGTGCCATAACGTCAGGATGGATGGGATGACACAACATAAAAGAAAAACTTAATGGATTTGTGTCTATGGGAAATGACAAATCCTATATTAATGTATTACACATGATCAAACGGATGCTAATAAATACTACATACAATCTCTATTTGTTGAGCTAGGGGAGAAGGACAGGAAGGAACCAACAGCTTACCTTGTAGTTGCGGCCTTCGGAGTGGATAGAAACGCAAAGATATATACACACAACACGTTGATACATATATCTTTGTGTTTCTATCCACTCCGAAGGTCGCAACTGCTACAAGGTAAGCTGTTGGTTCCTTCCTGTCCTTCTCCCCTAGCTCAATTACCTAGCCATTAGGCAATTTTAACATTCATATAACATACAATCTCTAGTAAGAGTCTAGGCTACTGTTAGATTTATCGTGTTGGCTGCTATAACAACATAATTATGAGAATTACACGCTTGTTGCAGGGAGACACCGTATCAGTGTCCCATGTGTCCGTTGCAGCTGTCGACGCGTAGGACATTACGCATGCACTTGGTAGTGCACAAGGACACTAAAGCATTCCAGTGCTCCACGTGTGGCAAGGCATTCCGCAGGGCTAAGGATCTCAAGGTATGATGTCAATCCTTTGCGTGAAAGCGCGCCGTGGATACGGACCTACGTTAAGGAATATTTAGAATTGAACATATTTAAAAGAATGTGGCTTAAACGTTGTCTCACCCCCCCCCCCCCCCCCCCTTCACATCCTAGCTTACTGTTGGAGAGGATTAGAGATGAAGATCCCGGTTTGGAATTCAAATACAATTTTACCATTTTAGAATAGTAGGAAAACCTGGAGAGCCAAGGGATGGTTTATAGATAATTTTTAATTATTTTCTCCTATGGCTTTTGCTGTAGTGGGTAATCTAATAAGAACCTTGAATCACTACACATATAATTATGTCACAGTGGTAAACCAAAGCTGCAAAGCTGGAGTTGTGGGGCATGCCCCATAATAGGCCTTCTTGTACTTTGTCACACAAGAAAGGGGTCGGAGAAGTTAGGATTGATCTAACGGGTTCATACTAGTGACCAGCAAATGTGATGCTGTTATGGAGGGGAAACCATTACTTGAAGAAACATTGTATCTGGGTTCTACTGTATACCGAGCCCTATCACAAAGTATGCATAGGCCTATGTGCAGTTAACTTAATTTAAATAAAGCACTTGAATACAAGACAAGCTAGTTGCCATACACCATCTTGTCGCAGGCGTCTTTAGGCCTCCTCAGCCTCATGTTATAATTTACCAACCACTTGTCTTTCAGAATCATCACAATCTCCACACGGGCCGTCGACCATATACCTGCACGTTCTGCCCTCGGACGTTTGCAAACGGTTCCAATTGCCGGTCGCACAAACGTCGAATGCATCCCGAAGAGCTGCGCATCTACGAGGCCCAGCTAGCTGCTGCCGAGAACGCTGCCAACAACCCGGGCTCGACCAATCAGGTGCTAGTACCTCTGCCTAACACTACACCCACCCCTCAGCCGCAAGATTCTCTTGCAGACCCTCTGAAAACTTCCCCCCTTAGTCACTCGCATTCTTTGAGTCACTCTCCCGAGACGAGTCAGCCGTTGAGTTCTCCGATAGGCAACCAGACGATGGCACCGAACACTCAGGACTTCCAAAGTCAGGTCATCTTCGATACTACCGCCTCTATGAAGAACTTAATAGGCTCGCACGTTTCGCGGGCTCCCACCAATTCCACCGTCACTAATACGACCATGGCAAATACCTCAAACTTCCAAACTCATAACGGGGATATTTTAGCCAGCCGAAATCTGAGCATGAACGCCGGCTCGCATACGCACAATAACCTAATGTCGAACTTGCCGGTCCACCGGAACGCACAGGCGGCCGGTTCTAGGAATGGCAACTTTGGCGGGGGAGGCGCCGAAACCAATTCCGACTGTAGCGTGAACAATCGTTCCTCGATGGTTAATTCTCGTCGCATGCACACCTCGTCGGAAGGACTCCTAACTAGCCACATACCGAACCTCACGCCCCTCAACCTAAACATCTCCGAGCTTCATTCCAACCGACACCAAATGGGCTCCAATATCGGTATGGCAGATTCCGATCGACGACTAGAAAACTTCCATTCGCAGCGCACACAAATTCCAAGTCTCAACCAAGGTCACATTCCAAATTTAACGTCAAATTTACACCAGTTACGCCAGCATCAAAATTTCGGATTAACTCGGGGAATCAACGATCGTATCACCAACTTGAACCGTCCCGAGAGGGACATGTCCACGTTGAATCGATCGGGTAACGATCGAGATTTAGGGAACTCTAATTTGAATCAAATGCACCATAATTCTGAGCATCCTAATCTACTGCAGGGTTATACTACCTCTCTTAACCACCTATACCAACACCCAAATTCAGTGGCAGCTGCAATGGCCCACTCGGGCACTGTGGGTGTTCCCGCATTCCCAGGCAACCCATATGTACACCATTCTATGGGATCATCCCTAACTAATTACCAGAGGGGAAATGGTAACATGTAATTCCATTGTTGCCATTATTGAGTACCTATTAGACTTAATGAGAAATGATCTTTATTGATGTCGGTAAACGAAAAGATAAACGTGACATTTCATCTCGTCGTGGATACCATTTTTGTTAGGCGATGTTTCTAAACCCATTGGATGATATTGGAGCCAGAAAGATGTTAGTAAGATCAGTAGGACACATTAAGAATGTTTATTGTCCATATTGATGTATAGTCAGTTCAAGACTATGTGCGAGTAGAGACACTGTTGATGCACAGAGGATGAAGAATCTCGGCTTATATTCCAATCGAGTTGAGTTATTTAATGTACAGTCTGTAGTTCTACCAGAACTTATTCTTTTAAATTAAAAATGCATGTTGAGGATGTAGATGTTATCTAGGCTGGTATGTGACTACATCTTTATAAATATAATATATTCTAGCGATAAAAATGTATTGATTATTTGTTGTTTGACGTACTTGACAACTATGATCATATGACGTCGGAAAAGTGTTTGGAGGAAAGTGATGAGGATGTAACAGGGAGGAAAGGGGGAAGGGGAGGACTTGGACTGCCTTTCGTCCTGACTTCTCCACCTCGACCTGTCCTGCTAGGATGAGGGACATCCTAGCAGGACAGGTCGAGGTGGAGAAGCATACACGCTTCCACTGCCGTAGCTCTGGGGATCAACTAAGCTCGCAAATCTGCCCACTACGATAAGATAGCAGTCCTGGACCCCTATTCTGTAACTTTTTTTCGTAGGTCCTGATATGGTTTCTGCCTGAATTCGACGTTGATCGGATAATTGCGATTTTATAACTTTTTTGGTGCCCATTTCTGCCTGAATCCATTTCCGTGGTCCTGATATGGTTTCAGTAGCTTTTTTACGGGTGAAACGAAATCAGCCGAAATATTAAGCATGGATAATAACTGTTTACGCGTCATATTGTACTGCAAACTGCATTCGATAATTATGTTCCATTATAATGAGTGAGAAACACCAATAAACAACGTGTTTACTTTTCATTTGAGACAGTCTTTATTATTCGAAAATCTCAGCTGGCGCCGCGGTCTAGTGACACCCGCCATTAGAGAAATATTACGTCAACAACTCTAGCCTAGGCCCGCCTAGGCCTATTGTATCATTGGGACTGCCGTATTACTAGGCCGATACATATAAATTCACTGTTAAGACATAATTAAATATTGGCGTAGGCCTAGGCATTACCTTGTAGGGTTCCTAGGGTATAGAGAAATTCCTAGAATAGAGAAATAGGGCATTCTAGGTTGCTTCTTGTGTTGTTAAAGACGCATTCATGTAACTGTGTAGGGTTATGTTTGTTTTGATTTGAGCCGTGTAGCAGTGATCACGGCCCTCTAAATCATGATATTGTCTGTTTCTGATTGGCTTAAAGCCTCGGTGGCTCAGTCGCCTTGTGATGTTCTCCCAAAGCGTACATACACATTTCAGGCGCTGTTATAGAATCGCTATTTTGTTCATCTTTGGCGATGGCTGAAACGGGCAGATAATTTCTGCCTGCATTCGTTTCGGCTGCTTTCATTTCAGGCAGAAATGGGAAAGTTACCGAATAGGGGTCCTGGGCAGGCACGATCAAAATGTCATGAAATGTACAGTACTACATTGCAGTGCTATTTGCATTGCTTTCTGATTTGCCACACATTATTTATAAAAATGTAGGCTCCTACCAGCATAGGTTACTTACTTCTATAACAGTATTTTAAATTGTGAGATTATTTTCATTACTTTACAAGAAAAACTAGGCATCTCTTACTGTTCTGATATTTTCATATGTGTAGGCCTTGCCCATGAGAAGAATCCTATGTGGGGGTATTGATGTATTTTTATAATTTATACAGATTATACAAGTAGTGGTCACTGGTCACTTTGAAATTGAAACACTGACTTAAGAAATCCCAATATTATGAGTTGTCTAGCAGTGCATACCACAATATTGTGAGACATTGAGGATAATATTGCCATAACAATAATCTTAGATTATTATTCATATAGGTGCCGATACCCGCATCTAGTACATAGTACTTCCACAGGTGCTATTCAATTTTACATTTCTGTTTTTTTGTACAGTACTGTATAAAGCTCAACACATCATTAGTAACCCTATGCTACAATCTGCCACACTGGTCATAAAAATGGCCAACAAAAGAAATTTATTTCTTCGTTTTATCGGTTTTGCTATTCTCGAAATACACAAAAAGAAAAGAAACTAGAAACCCTGCAATTGGTAATTTGGTCACATGTTATGTTTATCATTGCAATGATGACTTCATTTTAAATAATAATTTCCTCCTTTTCTAAATAAGTCCATGATCGGTGTGTTGTTTGTTCATCTGTTGGTGGTTGGTGTTGTAGAACAAAACTAGTTTATCTAGGTTCCCATAGAGCACATCTTTATTGTATGTCTCGTATGCAGATAACTTTTCTTGAACAAATTATGTCAGGTTCTTGGTTAGTGTTTTCCTTGTCTCTCTATTTTTGTCAATTTAGTTCCTTATTTACCAAAATGAACTCTTTACAGTGGCTTCGGTTAACAATGGCTATAATATAGGGATGTCAATACCCAGAAATAGTTGTACCTGGGTACCCTCGCGCTGTACCCGGACTACCCGGGTAGTAAATAAAACTAAATACGCGTTTTATCGTCATGGGTGTCAAATGATTCGCAAAGTTGTGGAAAGAGACATTATAATATTGTTAAACGGTATCAGGTTGCATTGTCTTCGATGCAAAACGATCGCGGAACTATTCAACAAAGCTTCAAAGCTTGCGTCTCTGCTACGGTAGGCGGTGGTCGGCCGCGTCCAAGCGATGACGTCATAGTCCGCGCTCGAACACGAGAACACGATCGCGGTTAAGCTCCCTCGGACTCGCAACCGTTCCGCAGCATTCTTCCATAGGCCTACAGAAGATGATACTAATTGGGCTTTACGTCTCATTCGTCAGCGGCGCTGTTGAGGGGGGGGGGGTCAAGTTAAATGCTGGCAAATTGAAAAGAGCGGCTCGTACACTCGCACAAAGACGCCAGTAGGGAAATATCGCAATGTTGAATTGATTTCGTTTTGAACAGAAGAAGGAAACGGGTAGTACCGGGTAACGGGTATTGAAAAGTTGGAACCGTACCCGTGTGTACCGGGCGGGTAACGGGTACCCGTTGACATCCTACTATAATAGTATAGCTAGCTATGTGAATATGGAACTAATCTAGACTTATCTAAACTACGAGTCCACACACGTCGACATAGTTGGGCATATCACAACTCTATGAACTATACAGATCCTGTATTATCTGCCTCTCTTACTAGATTCCATATATAAAGAATCCACAATATGGTCCTATGTATTTTTAATTGCGTACTTAATCTGTTTAAGCTTGTAGTTATCAAGTATCGGAGATAAATATTGATTCAGGACCAGAAATATAATATGATCGCTGTGGAAGAAACAGTGGTCGGGATGAAATGTAACGTTGTGTAGCACTATTGTAGCGGTTTAACCCGCCTCGATTAAGGCGTTGGTTGCATCCTAGTTTGAAATGTTTTACTTGTAAATTTTATGTTACAGTTTTATTTTGCTGCTATTTTAGGATTCTCCCTAGCAGTGCCAATTTCAGTATGCAACCTATTTTCTAATAGATATGACAAAAAAACAATATCTATCTATATGGTACCCAATCCATGATATAAGTTACACGGGGGAAACATAGGGATAGAAGTTCTACGGAGATCGTACAACGTAATATCTTGGTTAACCTGAAGATAGCTTTAGGCCTATCTAGAACCTTATCCCAAGATCGTAATACCGGCCCTAAACTGCACCTAAGTATCTGTATTATAATTATAAAACATCAACTACTAATCATTGTAGTTCTGTCATTCATTTCATATCATTTTTCATTTTCATGTCAATCATTTCAGTTTAGTTCTGATAATTTGTAAGTTCTGAACTAAAACACATTACAAAGTTCTGTACTTTTTAAGCCATGAGAATTTTTTTTTCTTTGCGTATACAGTACAATATGTATTTGTTCCTCTCTACAGTATTTTATTTACTGCTATATTAGTTGTTATCTCTTGTATTGGTTACATTATAAGATGTATTGCGTCACGATCTTTTGTCGTTAACTACCCAGTACAGTATTACTAGTTAAGGAGAGATGTAGAGATGTCTCTTGATGCTATTGATTGCAATTGGTACTCGATTACAGCGCGATATCCCGTGGTCTTGTGGGAACGATGCTATTAATAGTTAGCCAACCGTTACACATGATTATAAATAACATATCAATCACAAAGCTGCAAGTAAACATTTAATTTATTTCAGTGTTTCGTGCAAAATCATCTGTCTTATCAGTCTGAACATAATGCTGCTTTCAATTAGTAATACCTAGCTTATGTTGTAAATAGAATAGTTTTTCTATTTATGTAGCACTTTCTTTATTAGGAGTCTTCAAGTATGTATGTATGTATGTATATAGTGTTCTGAATCAAATAACAGGGGGCATATGATTCATCATTTAAGTAATCCACACTATTATCACCACATCTTTTTTTGTTCCTATGAGCATGACACCCAACCAAGTTGCCACAAGATATTGGCTGCACAAAACCTAGATTAATTTGAAATCAACTCGACAAACACTATTTTTAGACACGTGACAGTTAGTAGACATATTGACCTTGTTCCTGTCCATTCCTTTTCGAAAGGTTTATAATAGTCTGTATACCGGTATTTTATAAACTGCAAACCTTTTTTTTTTTAAATAGCCTACACATCAAAACTTCATTTGTGTACCGTAAAATTAATATTCTCAAACTAAAATATAACCTGTAGACAAACTTCAACTGTCAAATTTGTGAAAATCATGATATATAAAAAGACTCCTTCCATCACATATGTGTGATGGAAGGGTCTTTTTCTAAGATTATTTTATTTTGTATTCTTATGTTGCCAAACATTAGGTTAATTTTTAGGATTTGTTTTGGCACGTACATAGGCCTATAGAAGTTGTATTTAACTAGTCATAACTAGTAGGGAACCCAAGTTTTGAAGGCAGGAAGCAAAATAGTTCTTTCTGTTTGCCACATGTATAGGAATTTAGAATTAACATCATGACGGAAATGTAACTCGTGGTATCTTTTGATACAAGTGAAAGTTATGAAAACAAATAACACGGCTCGATATGACGTATCTGGTGTTTCCTGAACTCAACCTAAGTTTAAATTAGTATGAGCTGAGTATATGTGTCGAAAATACCACCATCCATTTATATCCGTAGATCGAGCAATGATGCCGAATTATTTTCACAGGTTGGAACAACATACAATTTAAAAAAGAGTTTTAGGCCTTCTATGAAATTTTATTGTATTCACAATTGAAGACAACAGTTGACACATTTCTATGGCAACAAGTGTAAGTATTTGTCACATGCATGTGCTTTAAGCATAGAGTAGGCCTATGTAAAGGTTTTAGTCCTGAGATTTGTCTACACTGTACAAGCTTGGCGCTGTTTTATTAACTTCAACTAACAAAATATGACTATACATACTTGTTTGAGAGGAAGTGTTGTACTATATCAATATAAAGGGGAAAGTTACAGTTTCTTTGAATGTTCATATCTTATTGTATGTTATCTGGTGCAGGCAATAGCGCTTACATGACATACTACTGTATGAATGGTAGACAAGAGAGAACCGGTCAACATTCACTTAGGTAGGTCCCCTATGAAGAGAAAATGTCATGAAAAATATGTTGTAGGCTTAGCATGCTTGCAACTTGTACCTATTAGATGCAATTTGGTTTTGTAAATACTTCTTCATATGTTGCATACGTTGCGTTGCAGGATATAAACAAACATCACTCCCTTGTTGCCCCATACTTGTGTGTTGTATCATGAGCTTACTTGCATCGCATCTGACTCTCAACTGAATGTACGTGCTCCAAATTTTTATCACTCAAAATTGAAGGGAGTGGGGAAACATTTTAATACGTGATTTCAAATTAATTCCCTTCCGAACAAATCTAAGAAACTTCTGTTGAAACCAGTGCTTGAATCCCCTTAACACACTGTTAGTGGAATAGGGCTTATTAAAAAGATGATAGATTAAATGTGATCATTTTGCTGAAATGTCTTGCTCATGGGATGAAAAACCCTACAATATCCATTTGATATTTGGTTGTTTCAAACTTGAAGACTTATCCTGAGAGTCGAGACCTTAAGCCGATTGTAGCACGTGTATAGCTTTGAAACCTCTGTGCATGTTATGGACCTAACAGACATGGAAGTATGAGACATTATTTACTTGTGTAGTAGAACTATTAATTATGTAAAAAACCCACGTAAAACGTTCACCTAGTGTATATACTTAGTAGTGTGATATTTCAAAGTGATCCGACTCTTTCAAACAAATCCCGTCTGTGATATGTAGTGTTTTTTCTTTTGTTTCCTGTACAAACTATCCAGGTCAAACCGGTTCAGTGTTTAGTATCAAATCTAATTTTACCTCTTTCTGAATTTGTATGTGCATAGTCATTATTGCATTCAATTTGAATTCATGCTCAGTATAATTAAGTTTTCTGGCGAGGATATTAATATTTGTGTCGAGGATAGATGAACGAGGTGATATTTTCATTGTACCTATCTTAGCTCATAAGTATGTAAAGTGTTCAACTATGTATGTGCTGTTGGATTTGTGTGATTACTTTTTGTATCGCCTATTTCAAATAATTGAACAGTAAATGTCCTGGCTTGATGTGTAGAGGAGTATAGTGCTGGGCAACATGCTGAATGTCCATATTTAGCTGTGATGTCATCTTCCAATCAACTGATTTTGCTCTTAAAAATTAGTTAATTTTATGAAAAATATAATTTTGAATAAACTTATTGCAACTCTATGTAAATACTTCACAATGTCTTACGTTTTAGTTGGATGATATAGAAATTAATCTGTTGCCCAGTGTAATGACATGAGTTTTGGAATTCAGTTCCCTTGCTAAGTTTACCAACATTTTATAACTTCCTTGGGAAGCCAAACCTATATAGTTGAAGGCTTCATTGACATTAATTTTAATTAATCTTACTTAGTTAAGCAGCTAGATTTACTTGATTGTTCATTTTTTGCTCTAGTTGTAACTAGAAAACTAGAATTATGTTGTATGTAGAATATGAGAGGGACAATATGATGAAATCTACCAAACATGAATAATATTCTATCCATAATCCTATTTATTTGATGCCATTCATTCAATTCTCGACTTCCAGTTATAGATTATTTTGTATTTCCTTATTATACGAGCTATTGACTATTAACTACTTAAGAATACCTAGTAGCCTGTCAACTATGCACTGATTTTCACATTGCCTTGTTATAATCAGGTAAAAAGTACACATATTTTTAGTCACCTCACCCACTCTCCACTTGTGTGACCATTCTCCTAAATGCCCCCAGGTAAATAAATGCCCTAAATGCCCTGACAAGCTATAGTAGGTAAAATAGTAGAATGCAGCAAACCGTAGTAATCAGCAATTCCCATATTTTGCTACTTCTCATTCATGCCAACCGAATTATCTTATCTGTCAAAAGGAACCATTTCAATACTGTAGCATGTTAGGACAGTCTCCTGAGTGTTAGATGGTAACAAAGTATTGATTACAATACTAATATCCTTGTTGTACAAAATAGTGAATATGGTTGACTAGACAACCAGGTACAACTTACAAAACTACATTTTGGAATTAAAATTGAGTGACAATTCATACGACAGTTGTACTATTGTTCCAACTCTATAGGTGCCGGTCTTAAATGTTTCGGTCAGTGGTGCATTTATGGCACACTAAGATTCATAACTAAAGTTGCAGATTTGATGATCTAGATTCTAGACTCATTCCTAGTGACCGCCATAGTGGACCAATAGTTTCTTTTTATGTAGGAGGGTGTGAGTGTGTGAATGATCCAATTTTTCTAGCTTTCTTTGGTACAGGAGCTAAAGACCAGATGTTGTCATGGATCAATATTTCCTAGCTCAGAATGTGACCGATGAAACCCGTTGAACTAGTGAAATGTATCATTGCAATTGTCGACAATCCTGAGCTTGGTGTTATTATGGCTACTCTTGGCCTGTTATAAAAAAAGTACCTTTGTAGGCTGCTTAATTTTTGGCTGATAATGGAAAAAATTAGGAATGTCAAACGATATGAAATTCCATATCGATAATCGCAACAACAATAAAAAACTTTCGCGATAATATCGGCGCAAAAAAATATCGTTTCGATATTGCATTTTCAATTTTTTGCAATATTATGAAATAGCACTAATACTACTTTTTAACATTGCGTCATATCTGGGGGGGGTTGTGGCGAATAGTTTTCCTGCGGCTACATTGGAGGGCACTCGGCGGCTGGTCGGTGGTCGCTCGGCTAACGTTGAGCAGGCGCCAAATTCAAATATGAAATCAAGTCGCCGCGATTATCGGGATATCGCACAGAATTTAATATCGCGATCGAAATTTATCGATATGCGATTATCGTTGACATTCCTAGAAAAAATGTGTTTGATTGTATGCTAGCTGTCGGTGCATGTGGTTGGTTCAGTATTGTGTTTGTTCATCATACATGCAATCATGTGTCATTGTATCAACCACTCGCTACCTTCGAGCTAGACGATGACTGCACCAAGCTAGGCTTCCCTAGAACCAACTTTAGAAAGTTTGATTTGACTAGAAATTTGAATATCTGGAAGCCATATGGCTCAACTTAAAAATATGCTACGTGCACACCATGGTTCTACTAGTTGTATGTTTATGTACACTCTCCAAAATATATAGGTCAAGGATAGTAAAGAAATCTCCTTTATCAACACCTCTTACTTAGTTTGTGAGTTTGCATAGGGGATCTAAGTGAGTGTTGAGTGGTTCTCTCTTGTGTACTATTCCTTTAGCCATATAGCAGAATGATATTCGATAGTGTGGAAGAAGAATGGCTGAGAAAGCCAGCGCGGCTAGGATAAAAAAATCCTCTGCATAGGATAAAAAAAAAGTATAGCACCAGAAAATACAAGAAGTAAACACACATTCAAAGAAACTGATTTGTCCCCTTGTCATTGATAACTACAACACTTTTCTCTTACTCAGTACGAAGAGGCAGGTTTATTTTCGAGTTGACATGAACATAACATTGCCAAACTCTTACATTTCTTGTGTAGTGTAGATAGACAAATCTCAAGACTAAAACATATGTGTACACTTAAAACCTACATCCGTGGCAAATACTTTCGCTTATAGGCTACTTGCCTTAGCAATGTGTCAACTGTTGTCTCCAACTGTAAATAGAATGATGTTTACTTAAATCGTACTAATCTAAATTTTGTTTGCATTAGGAACCACAGGATTTGTCATCAGTCATGTCGAGCTGTATGAAATGTCGCGTTTTGTGATGTAATATGTTTCATAACTTTTGTGTGTAACAAAAGATACAGCAAGTTACATTTACTTCACAATGTGAATCCCTGGTGTGCGGAGACCAGATAGAACCATTTCGTTTCTCGCCTTCAAAACTTCAGCCCCTATAGTTAGAGATCCGTGTATTTCGCGAATGACGATATTACTGAAAAGTATGTAGGAATCATTTAGTTCCCAAAATGAGCATGAATGGATCAATTTTAAAACAAAAAATGTCAAAATTGAATCACTGCCAAACACAAACATTCATATTAGTGTTTTAATGACGAAAAACGTGACGGACAATGACAAAAAGACGCCCGTGAAAAAAAAAACGGGCAATATGGATAAAACCATCAAAATACTGCTTTTCCTGAATAAAACCGAAAAAGTAAAACCAATTCACGTACCTCTACGGCCGTAGTTCATGAACGCTATCAAGGGAAGTTGGTTGCACATAGCCCGGCGCTTGTGTATTCCAAACTATAAAGAACACACTTTTTGTGAGTTCCAGGATTCATATAAGCTATCAGTTATCAAGGGAAGTTGGTTGCATATAGCCCGGGACTTGTGTATTCCAAACTATAAAGAGCACACTTTTTGTAAGTTCTAGGATTCAAATAAGCCTACACTAAAGCTAGAGCATGTTTAGTTATGCCAATAATACCTATATGGCAAGCTTATTTTATTATCCTCTTCTCCTAGGACCAAGTATTTAAAAGTGTCAGTATGCATTATGCAATACAATAACCAAACAAAGAACAGTATATAAAGTGAGGAAAGGATCCAACAGCTTACCTTCATGTAGTAAGATGACGGATTTGCGAGTTTGAAGTACACATAAAAGACAATACAAAATATAACGATTTCGTTTCGAAGAATGAATTCTTGTCTCGAGTGAGCAAGACCTCGGTCGAAACGTCTCGTTATATTTTGTATTATGTCTTTTATGTGTACTTCAAACTCGCAAATCCGTCATCTTACTACATGAAGGTAAGCTGTTGGATCCTTTCCTCACTTTATATACCATTCCAGCCGATAGGCACCTACTTTCATAACCAAACAAAGAACAGACATTTTGAATCTCATCATTGTTAGATTCCACAACGAGCAACTTGCGAACTAACCTAAAGTGGTGTTGATAGTGAAGGTATTTGCACTACCCTTGATTTATATATGTCTGCAAGTGTGCATTTATATCTTCATTTTCTAACTTGACTAGGGCTGAAAGAAGGTTTGCAATGTTTCATCCAAAATGATCTTTATTCTGCAAAACACAACAATAATAATCGCTAACCATGCAATGTGTCCAACAATGATGTGACTGTAGATAAGAAAGTACGTGAGTTTGAGTTTGTTGTACCATACATATCTATGATTGTACATACCAGGGCCCTCATTCTAGAATAGTTTTAGGCGGTTGTAGCTAGTTGTAAAGCTGCACCCCCTATTCCATAACCCAGGCGCAAGTTGCAACCGGTTGCAACTTAACGTATACTGGAATGAGGGATCGGGGTATTTCATTTCCAATACTGTTGACTGATATTAACTTGGCCATTTATCCTAATTGAAACACTAGTAAAACATAGCATCTTCAGTACAATTATCGTAGCCAATTCAAAGATAACTTGACAAAATTGAAGACGATTATTTTTAAAACAAGTGTGTTAAAACTTAGTCGAACCAGAAAACCTACGTAACTAAGTGGTTGATGTAATAAGACTGTTAATGGCCACCACATCTGCTATGAAATATAACTGTAATTTATAGCCCCCACCTATGCTTAATTTTTTACAACTTTCCGTTTTGTTTTCCTTTTTTCGTGTTATATTTCATGATCTAAATTACTTATTCGGTATGCTAGAACTTCATCATAGTGACAAATTGAGAAAGCCATTATAAACAATTAAGTAGTAGCTATTATTATAAAGAAAGCTCTACATAAAACAAGACAACCTTATATAACACATATTGGCATTAATTGTATTACAAAAAGAATATTTTTTTGCATTGATATAAGATGAATATTGTTCATATACTTTCAACAAGATATACAAATGTATTAATAGAAAACATTATCATGTTGGTACCATCCTTTGTATCCCAATATTTTATTAACTCATTTTTTAAAAGTATGCTCTAGCCATATTAAAAATACGTTTCTGCACAATCACTTGATGGCCTTGACAGCTTTCATTCAAACCTAACAAATCGTGCACAATTTATTTGTGATAATTTTTTAAAGCATAATTACACAATTGAGATATATCCCTGCTGTAACAAAATGTAGGTAAAATGATACCAAGTGGCATCTGTCAGTAGGCAAATAGGATATATGTACTTGGGATATCACAGGAAACATTTTGCCTACACTCTAATCGACATGTTTGTAAGTCTAGGAAAGTGTGCATACATTATTTACTAGCTTAGGTTGTTGCCAAATGTATTTGAAGATCAATATTGATGATTGAACATTATCATTTGTTACAAGAAGTGATGAGTTCCATTTAGTCGATTGGTATTAATGAACAGAATTCTACAAAGGAATTGCAAAAACTGAAAAGCATTTCATATGATAAAAAGGTGATGAAAAAAATTAGATATAATATATATATTATGCAACAGCATCAAAAATATTAATTGTTCTAAGAAGTTCAAGATATCGCTACAAATAACATTGTTTAATAACTATTTATAAAGATTTATAAATCTTACGGATTTTCTATTTATCATTAACACCCCGTTGAAACGAACAAAAACGTACTAATAACTACTGTATATCTTTAGGATAAAAGGTTCCACAACCTATTAAAGTGTTTTAACTTATAAGAGCAATGAGTTATATCATAAATGTATGTCATTATATGTGGTTCACTTTATGGAACCCAAACATGTGTCCTAAATTATAGACAGTGTTGTTTTTTCATTGTATAGAATTGAGTTCAATTATTTGTAAGAAAACATTTTGTAAGATGTATTCCATTCTATTACATTTTTAGTCTACTATTATGTACTTTAAAAGTAAGGAAACTAATTTCCGTGACAGCTGTAAATGGTACTGTACTGTATTTGCTATTCAATACAGCAATATATGATTTTAAACCCCATTGTTATTTGCTTTTTGTTGTTTGATATCCTTCTGTGCCTTTACACCACCAAAATATTCTCGATTTCATCCAAGCTCTTTTCTGAATCTGTTTTTTCCTTACTTTCCTTTCCCCTCAAATTTCCAAAGAGTCTTTGTGTTTTCATCTTTGAATTAAGTTTTTTCAGTTCATCCAATTCATTAACTCCTGGAATTGAATGAGCTCGGCTGATGATTATTTCATCTACTTCGTGTGTTACTGCTGGAGAACTCTTCAGAGTAATGACTGGAGTAATAAGTTCTTTTTTTTTATTGTTTTGCATATCAATACGACTCTGTGGGTTTTTTATGTTTTTCCCTTCGGAAAGAGAATTTTTGTGGTAGTTAATCTCTAACGTTGACTTTAATAAGTCGAGCTTTGAAGCGCTTCCCCTGCGCTGTGGCCGCAGCTCGATACTGGAGCTTCCACGGCGTCCCCTGAACTCGGGACGCGAAGCGAGATCTAACGAAGTCAGAGAACCCCGATGGTTCAATTCTATGATCAAACTCAAACGTTCTGCGCTGATCATTTGGACATCCTTCTGTTTCTTGATAGCTTCTTTGCCAGCTTCACAGTGAAGATGTTCACATTCTGCACTCTGCTCGCAATACTTGGTGGCTTTTAGCTCGTATTTACGCAGCCAGAAGTAATGCAGAAGTCCGTAAGCCACGCCTCCTGCAATGGCTAGGAATCCCATCACACAGAAGGACTCTCGGGTTCCCACGGTACCAATCAATACTCCGCCCACGAAACTACCACTACCGCGCCCTGAAACAAAACGTTATTTGCATTTATTAGCTTATTTCTTTCAAGCAAAACTTTGAATTAAAATGAGTTTGTTTTCACATCGAAATTGAGAATTATAGGCAGTAGTTGACAGCCCTGTTAAGAATTGAGTAGCCCGATTTTAGCTTTATTGATATTTACGTTTAACGGTTTAATTACATAATTAATAATTGAATTTACATTGTTTTCTATTTTAACAGTAACGGAGCGGTATTTAAAAAAAAAATACATATTACTTCTAACTACTAACTAACTATAACTGCTAAGATAACTAATGCGCCTACAGTCTACTAATGCACTCTACTGTTGCGACTGGGGGAGGGCTACCTAGGCGCTCTAAAATGTATTGAAATGTGTCTCCCGCTCTCGTCTCATCATAAGATTTTCTCATCTCATAAGATTTTACCAATTAATTTTTGTAATGTAATACTTACTTGACAAATTAAAATCTGAGTTAATTTTTTAATATAATAATATAGTGTGTTGTGTAAACACACGAAACCTTCAATTTTAGCATAATCTACTATTTGTTTGTGAAACGAACAGTCTGCGACATAAAATTGGGAGCCCTAGAACGTTTTTGGCCGGGCTGCCGTTAGTTTCGAGCCCTGCCTGCATGTGTATGAATCTTTGTGTGGATGTACATATATGGCACTAATGTCAACATACCGAGACTGAAATGAGCCATTCCTAGAACGCCAATGAGAGTAGCCAGCAAGTTCTTTGGTGCAAGGAGTGCACAGTAAGTTGCAGCTGCTACCCACATCAGATGCACGGCTAGAGCTTCTATAGCTTCAAATGGAAAGCACCACCATGGACTCCTAAGGAATGTACATGTAGAAGTAAAGTAAAAGTCTCTGCAATGAACAACCACGTGAATATTTGACTATACTGAAAACATGTTGATGTTGGTCGGTGGTATCTGATTGACCAACCCTACTATAAGCCAAAAATCTTGAGAATCCTTTATATTCTAAATGCTCACATATAAACAGTAAGGCAAGGGTCTGCAGTACTCGGAGCTCAAAAAGTGTGATAATTATTGAAGGTTTTCTGTTCGTATTTTTAAAACAACTTAAAATCAAAGAATCGGATTGTCATATTTACTAAATAGTCAATCCATCATAATTAATTAATCAACGTTTTATATGAGAATCGATATTTCACCCATTTTCAAACGTCCGATCGAGCTGAAAGTTTTCACACAGACGTATTCTTAATGACAATACATGAATCAATTGTCATATTTACTATATAATCAATTAAGCTATCATAATTAATTAATCAAAGTTTTATATGGGAATCGATATTTCACCCACTTCCCAATTCCGATCGAGCTGAAATTTTTCACAGTCGTATTTTCTAAATGACAATATATGAATCAATCATCATATTCACTAATTAATCAATTAATCCATCATAATTAATTAATTAAACAATTAGCTTCATATGGGAAATTAGTCACAGCTAGTGAGGATGGGCCAACCAGATGCAGGCATCGTTATTACCGCTAGTTGTTCAGGACTCAATATCCGTGACGAAAGCATCGGATATGTTTCTATGCAGCAAGAATGTCAACACGCTCCACTTGTAAGTATGGTACAACCCCGTGCGGTGAGTCATTCACCATGTGTATGCATACGTTCCCTTCCCGTAGTTCGACCTCACAGTTGATCGGATGGAGTTGGTGCTAGCACAACTGCTGTTATCCATCACGGTAGGAATTGATTGTTATTTTTATATTTGTTATGATTGTTGATTTTATTTTCATACGCTTTCGGTATTGACATAGATTTCAGTATATTCTACTGTTTATGCAGGGAAAGCGCCCAACGCTTTTATTTTCCGAGTGAGGCAAAAATTTGTTGGGCGAAAATTTATTTCTACTTTTTAATGCATTATAATATAAGCGTTGTTTTTTTTTTAATCATTTTTTTCGTGTAATGTTATTGAGGTCTGACTACCGCAAATGAATGGAAGAAAGTCAACTTCGGAAAACCCACCACTAAGATTCTCATTATTAAACCCAACTGTCTGAGAACTGTCTGTTCACATGATAATAAGGCAGGTGGCTTACAAGACAAAGATAATGTGTTCTTACTCTATGAAGGAGTACCCCATCAGTCGAGCTGCATGCGAAAAGAAGGCGATAACTATGATGTTAACATGACCGAACTTCTTAGTTATTTTCTCAGCTCCGTACAGGAATGGCATACTACTGATGGTCCCAACCGTCACAGTTATTCCTGAAAACAGTTGTCTATGTACTTATAGCACACAGGACACACCTAACCTGTGATTTAGGTATATACTATACGTGATCAATTTCCATTCAGTATCGTGGTATACTTGGCCCAAGATTACCTTCCATATGCTTTCGTCACAGGCGAGGCACTCATAGCCAACCAGAGAACCACCCGAGACACACCCGCGCAAATACCGATCGCTGATTGGCTAAGAGCCCGTCGCCTGTGACGAAAGCATGTGTAAGGTAGTCTTGGGACCACTATAACTTGTCTCCAAATCGTAAACATACCTAACAAGTAATTTGGTGCTCCCAGTTCTTTCAAATAGAGGAACAGAAATGACTCGATGAAACCCCAGAAGTTGCCGAGAATGAACAAGAATATTATGAACATGATGACATTCGGCAGTCGAATTATCCGCAGAAGATCCCTTACAATGTGATCAGCGGGCATCTTATTGCCAAGTGGCATTAGCATTACAGTAACTGCTGATATCGCTAGAAGAATATCATACGTGTAGAATGCTGCTGAGTAATCGGTGTAACCTGTAACACAAAAAGTAAGTATCGGTAATACTTATAGTAAGTAGGTATAATAATTTTCGTAGGGATACCCGTTATAGGGTGCACACCAGCTTTACCTGACGTGCCCCTCTTCAGGTGACTAACTAGGTTATTAGGGTGTGTGGATAGCTGGAAAGGAATGTCCGAGGGCTGATAGTAGGATTCAATCCCAGCATTCGCCTTTACGACTGAGGAAAACCTCGAAAAAAAACTTTTGTCAGGACTGCCGGTGGCCGGAATCGAACCGGCGACCTCCCGAATTAGAGTCTCGCGTCTTACCGCTGACCCACCTCTATCGGTAAGTAGGTATAATAAAAGGTACCCAGCAAGTAACCTAGTTGACTGGGCTCTCCGTTCGACCGCTATCGCCAGTCACAAAAAAACGAGTCCCATAGAAGTAAAATGGAAATGACGTTCGCTTGATTATAAAACAATAATTGATCTTGCCTAAATGTTGGCTGTTTCGATCGATCAGCAGGCCCGTGAGTGGAGAGAATATGGCCATTCCGACCGTAGAGAAGAGCCGCTCTCGTCCAAACTCTCCTCCGTAAGCCTGGATCATGGTGAGAGCTATGGGGTCCAGCATTGTTACACCTGCAGTCAGCATCGTGGTGCCAACAAACCGTAGGAAGAAGTAGATCCAGAAGGTTCGGTCATCACTCTCCTTATAGTCTGGTGGGCATACCTCTGGACCGCCTGCCCTGCACATACAAGCATGGTACCGTTCAGTGAGTAATATAGGGTAGAGGCCCCACGCCATCGGCAGTTTGTCTACCGCCTTTTACTGCCCAAAATACTTTAGTCGGGTAGTAGAAGTTCGCCAAGCGACGCGATGACGGAGCCTGATTGGTCGGCTACTTCACCGAAGATATACGAAGACAGCCGAAAACTGCCGTCGTACGTAGAAGAAGTTCGCCAAGCGACGCGATGACGGAGCCTGATTGGTCGGTTACTTCACCGAAGATATACGAAGACAGCCGAAAACTCCGTCATCGCATCGCTTGGCGAACTTCTACTACCCGACTAAAGTATGTTGGGCAGCATAAGGTGGTAGACAAACTGCCGAGTGCGTTGCGACTCTACCCTATATTACTCACTCAACAATGGTACACAGTGAGAAGAAAATTGCACGCCTTTTATAGTGCGACTATACTCTGTAGCTTTAAGAACAATGGGTACGTTTACGTCAAAAACTGCAGCAAATAAATTGTCATGTTTTAGTTATGTCTCAAGAATGCACCTCGAAATCGAAAATCTGAGTAATAAGCGGGCTGTGGTTTGGTAAGCCCTACAAACTGAATGATAATATGTATTTAACATTATAATCAGTATGACTGTGATTTTTGTTTCATTAAATTACTAATTAAATAAGTATCACAGTCATACTTATTATAATGTTAGATGCATTTATCAATCAGTCTGTAGGGCTTACCAAACCACAACACGCTGATTACTCAGATTTTCGATTTTGAGGTGCATTCTTGAGATATAATTAAACCTGTCATGACATGACTGCGGTTTTTGACGTAAACCTATTCATCGTTCTTAAGTCCACACTTTTGGGCGATTCTGCAAGTGATGATTGATTAATGGGGCTTAACGTCTCATATTTTTGCAACAATAGCTAATCGAGACGATGAGCGGGTGATAATGAAGATGAGAAAGATGATGATGAAGAATAAGCCACATCCGAATCAGATCCATTGAACGTCGCGTGGTCGACCGTCATACGGGAGTCCAGCAAGGGAGGGCAGGGTCAAGTGGGAGGAGAAATATTCAGTGGGACAGTGGGGGGGGGGGACAGGGTCTCCTTTTGTCGCCTCTTACGACTAGCAGAGTCACTCTGGGCCTATTCTTTCTGTAAGTGTATCTCATTGTATATAAGTACCTGAAATGACACTTCTGTAACATGCAGTCAGCGGAGAGCTCCTTGAGGGTGTGGTGTGTGAGGTTTGTTGCCAGCACCAGCCCTCCACAGCGCAGATCTTCGTCCTCCAAGGCAGTCACATTCACATGCGCTCTCAGCAACAGTTCCTCCCCAAACCTATATCCAGTTACACAGTCATTTATTCCCAGTACCTACAAGTTTGACACTGAAGTTGGTAATCCGCCAACATCCAATCTTTAATTCATTATGGGATACTTTTTTAGGGGAGCAAAATTAATGTGGGAAAGATTTTCTCCTTTCAAAAGAGCAGTAAGGTACATATGTTGCATCTAGGAGCAATAGACTCTGCAGACAAGTCTTTAAATACATCAAAATATTGACGTGGCTAGCCTAAGAATTCACATAACATAAAACAGTGAACATATGGCGTAATCATGTATTATGTATGTTAATTTGTTAAATCTCTTAAATTAGAAGCATTACAAAAGTTATTATTATTATTATTAATATTATTATTATAATAATAATAATTATTATTATTATTATTATTATTATTATTATTATTATTATTATTATTATTATTATTATTATTATTATTACTATTATTATTATTATTATTATTATTATTAGTATTATTATTACTATTATTATTATTATTATTATTATTATTTTTATCATCATCATCAATAATATTTATTATTTATTCGATCACTAGACTCCGGACAGAGCGGACGTGTTTACGAGCTGCTCTGATGTGCTGTAGTATGAGTCATGTCGTTCGATGGACTGTAATGATAAGTTGCCCAGTGAGGTGACTCAGTCGAGTGGTTTAACGGCAACCCAAACTACCATTACGAGTGTGCACGTGTAAGCCGAGTTACGCACAAAGCTAAAGGGAGGAAGACTATAAACAAGATTGGCGGTGTCGGGATTGCTTTCCATCAAGATCAGAGGACACCATCGAAGGATATTGGGTGCAGCGAAGGTGAGTTCCGAGTTCCGTGAGAGCTTTAATTCATTCACGACTGGCCCAAATGTTTTGAAGCTTACATCTGCTTGAAGTCTGAGATGGTCTCATTTTCATCCGGCTCCATCTCCATCCCCAGATGTTCAGTGGGTTCGCCCAAGAAGGGGTGCATGTCTATCAGGAAGAAGGCAGAGTCCATTGGAGTCTGATTCCGGCCAATCCCCAACCCTGTTGCGGGACCGGCTTTCTTGTGCTTCTTGCTAAACAAAGAAAATACAGTTCAAGTTAGGGTCACTGAATGTAGGACACCAAGCAGTCAGCGAGTGCAAAGCACAGTTGAACTTTTGGGAAGGTTAGTGGGGGGGGGGACGGGGGTAATCCCCTCGGCCTCCAGAGCCTCATCTCGAAAATTCGTATAATATTTGTTATTTCGAGGTTTTAGACTCAAAAAGAACAATTAATTTATGATTACAGTTAGCCCTTCTGCTTGCTTAACATCTTTCTAAGTACACCGTAGACTCCGGGCGGATGCAGCACGGATACACGAGTTTTTAGGGATATCTACTTGATTTTAGAAAAAAAAAATGAGTAAAATGCCACTTATTTCGATGACGATGGCGCAATTTCGGATATTTTATTAGTTTTGTAAAGTCAAGTTTTGTAAACTTAACTTACAAATTAAATTTGAAATAAGGTACGTGCAGGTACAAAATGTTTACTATAATAAGAAAATTCTCATCGTTATGAGTCTATATGGTTGTGTGTTTTTGTAATTCTGCACACCCGAACATATGTAAAATCAAAACTCATATTAGTCAAACAGCATTACCAACAGTGTAATGCATTCCACGGGTAACACTCAGAAATCTGATAAAATATCCTACCTCTTTTTAGGTTTCTTTTTACCCCCATCAAAAAGAAAGTGTAAACTCGGATTATCACTTGTTAGACATTGACACTCGTCTTTGCCGTCAGTTGGCTTGGCCTTCACTTGTGGGACGGGTGTGGTGGTTGTTAGTAGTTTCTTAGGCATGGGCTCCTCTTTGAGAATGCTGTGGTGAAGTCGGTCATCCTTGAGTAGACAGTGGTCAACGCATGTGGCTATCACCATGTCCAGCTCTTCTTCCTCCGGACACTCTCGGCTGGGGCATGGACTCCACCAGACCTGAGCACAGCCAGAAGAAATGCTCACTGCTCAGAGCTCACTGGCATAGAATAATAATAATAATAATGATAATAATAATCATAATAATAATAATAATAATAATAATAATAATAATAATAAAAATAATAATAATAATAATAATAATAATAATAATAATAATAATAATAATAATAATAATAATAATAGTAATAGTAATAATAATAATAATAATAACAATAATAATAATAACAATAATAATAAAAATAATAGTAATAATAATAATATTAATAATAATAATAATAATAATATTAATAATAATAATAATAATAATAACAATAATAATAAAAATAATAATAACAATAATAATTGCAATAATAACAATAACAATAATAATAACAATAATAACAATAATAATACTAATAATATTGTTACGATTCAACAACTACCCGTCTTCTAATCGTATTTCGCTGAAAGTGGGACAGGTTTAATGATACCTTTTTCGTAATGGAAGACTATTTATTTACAGCATAAACGATGTTACAGTTTCCCTTCCAAAATATCAATAGATAACCCAACCTCGTTCATATATACCCAGGGCTTAATTTGTAATTGAAAAGGAACCGGAACGCATATTTTTTGTCAAATATAATTAACACCAACCCCGCCCACATTTATACATTGTGAACACAGATAATATGTTATCTGTTTAGTGTCAGTGATCAGTCAGAAGGTTATTGCCTATGTATTTGGGTCTGGCTACCTAGGGGTAATTCATAAACTTGAATAACTTGCATTCATACCAACAAATAAACAAATATATTTGTGAAATTTTCAGAGATACGAATTAATTCACGAGTTTTTAAGGAGTAACCTACGTTACGAAATAATCCCAGAACGCGCGTTCTGGTTTCGGAAAAGGAATCGAAACTGCGTTCCGGTGCGTTCCGGCTAAAATTAACCCCTGCTTATTCGATCTTAGTTATCAAATAGTACAGCATAGGGAAGGGGACGAGACAGGATATTATACTGACCTCGACCTGTCCCGTGTCGGGGTGACGCATCACGTATGCTGGAGGCATCTCCCCCGGTGTCTCCATGTGGGGTATGAGGAGAAGAGAATGATGAAATACGGCATTTAAGATGAGGGACAATACCACCACAGGCTTGTACTTTCCAAACTTGTCCACCAGGTAACCTAGAAACAGAGCAAGCACTGTTATCTTCTAGAGTACTCGGCACTGCAACCATACAAAATTCTAAAGTTGCCGTACAGTAACCATTCTCCTGCTTTCGTCACAGGCGAGCAACCCGCTCCCACTCGTGGCCAATCAGCTATCGCTATTTGCAGGGGTTTGTCTCGGGTGGTTCGCTGGTTGGCTACGAGCTCCTCGCCTGTGACGAAAGCATCGGTAAGGTAGTCGTGCTACGACTTCACTCGCTAGTTCGCAACTTCCGAAGAATAGGTTGTGAGGTCGACCAACTGAGGTTGGTGTATAGGTTGCGAGTAAAATTTTTTATATCTGAAGAAAGTACTATATTTTGCCCATTAATCAGGTTACGCAATATTGACTTTCGTTTTATTGTTTTTTCTTTTTATGAAAGATATCACCTCAAAACACGTTTTAGCCCATCAAACATAATACAGAAACAAAAAATATTTTCGCCTATGGCGAAATTATACTTCTGGTGGCTGGGAGCATTTCTTTGTTCCAATAAATATTTCCTCTTTCAAATTAACTTATTTAACTTTTGTAATGTGTTGTTGAAACACATTATTTCACAATTAAATATTATAAGTTTATTCTTTAAAAAAATCTTTTTTATTTTAAAGAGAAATTTTAATTATAAGAACATTAAATTCGCTAAGGGAAGACATTACTGGTTTACTTTTTGACAGTGTTAAAATAATTTTAACAGACAGAAGTCGACATTCTGTTGATAACAGTGAAATGTACTTGCCTGTGACTGGAGGACTGAGGAACGTGGTGAAAGGCAGTGCCAGGTAGATGATAGCTATTTCTTCAACAGTCAGACCTATACTTTGCATGTGGATTGTCAGATACGGGAGCAAAGATGCAGTAGCTGTGGACAAGCAAAACATACCGAGTAACGTCAATTAAATGTTTTGTGTTTGCATCCTGATAAATATGGAGAAAGAACACCGTTGTAAAATAAGTCAAGGAGCTCAGAATCGTGAATAGGGTTGTTAATTACTGAATAACGAAAGAGAGCGTTAGTATTTGGATCTATCAAATTACTTTGTGCTTGTATGATTTTAAGAAGCGTCCCACTCAGAAATATCTCCCAAAGCATTACCCATTCTATTCACAGTTTCCAGCGGGACTCTTTAATAAACTTTAAATATGAGTCAAACCCCTGAAAAACATGTTAATTACACGAACAAGGCAACTTGATTGCGAACCCAAGAATTTTCGGATCCGTTCGCATCCTTCGTCGGAGGACTGGTATAAATTAGTACCGCGGCCGGTGTCACGAGGAAGAAAGCGAGTACATTCGACAATTCGCGGTTTTCAATCAAATGGTCGTGATGGTGTTTATTAGTTTTCCGTGAAGTGTTGTATTTAGGATACATGTAAAAATGTAGGCACTTCTTTCATCTGTGAATTAATTTGAAATAGCTCTAAATTATTTCCTCTTTTCCGTTAGTCTTTTGATTTCCGCATAATTCATTACAATACATTTCCGGGATGATCTGTTGTACGAATTACAATCTTGTCAATACCCCATTATATCAAAATCCTAGTTATTTTGAATGAGGTTTTTAAAACGAATTGAACATAAATTCACATTTATAAACACGCCTCGCTATTCAGAACACTTTGTTACATGACGTGTTGAAAAGTATTTGAATCAAACACACCTTTTCAAACAATTTTAATTTTCAACGAACTTAAAAATAAGAATAATATTAACTGCTGGAAACATGAAATCTTCTTGATGTATTTCAAATATTTCCTAAAGTGCGCACGTGTACAGACTCCGATAAGTGATAATCCGAATCACGTTATTACGAGAGCGGTCCGCAAGTCCTAGAGTTGTGATAAAAAGCGATAGCTTTTTATTTATGAAGTTTCGAATAGACTTGTAACTCTCTTCTTACTATGCACAGCTGTATTACCGTTGAGTTTGGATCCTTACTCAACGGTATTACTATGTTTATCAGTTGCTTATGTGCGTATCGCCATTCTATGTACAATAGCATCATACCTACTGGAGAATTGTATTTTTATATGTTCACTTCTCAGAGATAGCATGCGGATTAGTTTTTCTAGAAATTCTGGCCACAATTGGTATTTCAGAATTCTAATTTTATTATCGTGATACATGGGCTACACAATGGACCCTGTAAACTGGTCGCGAAGCAACCTTACCTATGCCTTAGTCATAGACGAGTAACATGACTTTGGATTAATACAATATTCATTCAGAAGGATTTTTGTGTGTTGATGCCAGCACTCAACTTTAACCATAATATAGTTGAAGAGGGGTGGGTGGGGGTGAACAGGTAATACCCCTATCCTATACACAAAACTTTGCATGGTATAATGATTATACAGACCCTTGAGTGAACAATCATCACGGAATCCCCTGTACTTGCTAGTGACTTTCAGAAGAAAAAAAAACATAACACAAACTAATAATTTACAATGTGCTAGATTGATAGTTCGTTTTCGTTTTTTTCGAATAAAAAAAATGATATGAAATCTGAATCTGCACCAATAACCCGGATCTTGTTTTCCTTGTATAGGTAAGACTGTTCAGGGTAGACGTTAGTGTATACATACGCGTATAAAGTGTTGTTTGCCGGTATTCAACACATGCTAAAATGTCTGTAACAAAATCCTAGCATATATTCCGACCGAAGCAACGTTAATTCCATCATTTTGTTACTTACTAGGAAAAATGGAATGTAAACGTTACTTTGTAATGCTGCACAAATATACGATAGGTCTACAAACAAAAACCCTTATACAGATATTAAACTTAATACACAATTAAAAGAAAAAAATATGTTTGCTTTACCTCCGTACATAACAAACAAAGTTACTTTCAACATAATCAAATTCGGATTGATGTTGAGGTTTTTTAAAAAAGCCTCCATGTTGCTGTCCACTTTCTCTTCTTCGGACTTTTCTTCGGTTTTTTCCTCAGCCATTTCGCCCCAGCAACTATAATGTTGAACATAAAACAGCGTAACACTCGCTTATCCTTCCGACAAACCGGTTTTCAGCCAACTGAAGATGTGTTGCGACCCAGTTGGTTTCACCGGTGATACGTGATAAGATTCGCTCAGATTTACACCCAAACCTGTGCAAACACGGCGAAGAACTGGGCATGTTGGATTAACACCGTAGTTTAACATATTTATTAACACAACGTTTGTTTCAAAGAAACATAAATTATACGATAAATAACAGGTCCAACATAAGTTATTGCTCGTATATTTTAGCTTTGCATATCGTACAAAGAATTACTCCGAGTCGCAGTAAGTTGAGAGGTGGCCCAACGGTAAGATGCGAGACTAATCTAATGCCCCCGCTAGGTACTGATATAATAGTGGGTCAGGATGCTTTTGTGCAACTGTGCAACTTTGGCAACAGCACATATATGTGTCACACGCAGAAACTTATTGACCCGGAATAAATGTTAAAACACACACACACAATTATAAAACGGTACCAAGGTCACTTACTTAAAAAAAAAAAAAGCGGTGAATTGTCGAAGTAACACGTTCCTACTCCTTACTCACACCGAGGGCAGTTGCCATCGCAAACACACAAATGCATAAATAATGAGTACCGAAGAAAGTTAGTTAACCATTGTTATGTACCCTAGTGTTTTTATTGTAGTATGATTTTATGTTTTATATCGACAAGCCTCGACAACGCACGTCTCTCACATACTCTCCACTCGTCCTGCAAACTTGAGTAAATAGAAGTGAGCAGGGCGATTCTGTATGGGCGACGATACATTTATTTATCAGCGGTTTTATTCGTTACTGAATACTGAAGGCGAATGCAAGGCGGTGATTGGCTCATCGCCTTCTTCTAACAACAACTGAAACCGGTGATAAACGTATCGTCGCCCATACAGAATCGCTCTGCTTTGATTATTGCCTTTGCCTATGTTTCTTTCTGCAGGCGTACCGTCTAGTGTCGCCAGCGGTGAACACGAGAACTAACTCCGGCGAACACCGCAAACCCGCGCCATTTGAAAGATGAAACTTATTCATTCTTTCTGCTTCAAATGTAAATGTACAACTGTACAAGAGTATGCTAGGACTGTGCGTGCGCGCGTGCGTGTATGATAGTGTGGTGCAGGGCACACAAGAATATTATTGTACCATATACTGTGGTGGCTCCTACGCATATTGGAAGGCACGGCACCAATCCTACTATTGATAGGTGTTAGCTCATCGGTGGCACCCGTTACTCTATTGCTGGAGATAACGACTGCGATTCTCACCCACTTAATTATGCCTATAGTAGTTTTGAGAGGTTGTCTACATTCATAAAGTGAATCTGAGATTGGTTCGTAAATCGACTTCGAGTTTATGTCAACTATTCCACTACCTTTATTTGTATTAGTTTGTGAGAATGTGCACATCTCCAGAACTTGTATAACGTTCTGCGCAACTGACAGGGATAAATCACACTAAAAAGATCGTTTTTCTAAAGGGGGCGGGAGGGGGCTCACTTGGGATCCTGATGACCCCTCTAAAATCTAAATCAAGAGTATAAAATCTTACGTGATATTTTTATTAGCACGCAAAACAAGGATTGCATCTGCTTACTTTCTCCTCTTTCATTTAAATGATTGTGTAAAATTTCCTTTCTTCTAAATAGCTTTTCTTTTTCTTTGTTTAAACTTTTCTTTTTTCCTATCTTTCTATAACCTATCAGTTTTGCTTAATTGTGATTATTATTGTTCATATAACGTTTCTTTTATGACTTTTACCTCCTCAGCAGTTGCGTACCCGTTGTACTCTGCTATTATCATCAATCACCCCCCCCCCCCCCCCCCCCCCCCTAGAGCCACACTACATCACTAGATGACTCAAGTCAAGTCAGTCGCGCTCAGCGTACGGCCGGAGGTGGATGTGTCGCCGCTGTTGTCATGATGTCCAGGTAAGACTGCATCAAATTATAGCTAACGGTTTAGTTTGCATTCTCTCTATCGACGTGGCTGATAATTAATTAACAGCTAATTAAACGTGGTGCTGTCAGTACAACGATAGCGCTGTGTATAAGAGCTGTGGGACATTTAGTGAGTTGTCTCTACCTGTCACTTGGTCCAAAGTGATAGCCGCTTCTGCGATCCAGTCAGAGTCGGTATTTCGACGAACCTCAAAGGGGTGCGCACGCACCTTGCAGCCAGTGTGGAGGACGCACCTGTGCGGGGGAGCCCATGGTCCAGGATAATATTGGACCGGGGGGGAGCATCCACTGTGAGGGGTCATTCAACCTCTATTAAGTGAACAAATGAGACAATACATAGAGAAACAGCTACAGTTAAAATATAGCGTGAAAACGAATACAAATTTTGTTTGAATAAATCGAAATATTTTGTATTGGGGATTAGAAATTGGAAAGTGTAAAAAGAACATAAAAGTAGGAAATTTTAAAACATCTTGGCTATTTCATAATCCCAAGTCTACAATTTTGAAGTTTCCAAAGTAAAACAAGTCAAGAAAAATGCAAATAAAAATATTTTCCTAACAAAATTTAAGAAATGGATTTTGGTTTCAAATTGGGATTTTATTACAAATCCAAATTTCTGTATATTATCCAATAATAACTTAAAATGATAGATGTCTTATAACTTGAAGTTGCCTACGTGTATGTAAACAATTTGATCAAAAATCATAAAATTTGTTTTTCCAAAGTAAAGTTTTAAAACTGTGTTTAAATTACAAATCCAAAATGTGTTAAATATTATATACCTCCCATCACACTCCGCCAACTAAAATGATAAGAAAAATTGGATCTGTTGAAAAAACATACTAAGCGTTGTTGTTATTATTATACAAAATAAATGTTTTGTGTGACCCCCGCAGGTCCGAGGCCACGTCCTGCCCCCAGCGCTGCAGATGTACGGCTGCCCCGTGATCATAAAGCGGCTACACATGTACAACCGCTACATATTAAAATTGGGGGAAAAACGTAGATATGCACTTTTAACTCCTTTATAATCACCTATGAGTTATGACAGTTGATTTTCCTTTCGTGTAATGTGCATGTATCACTTGCAGACGCCAATGTACGAGCTATTGACGTGCACAAGCTCTTTCTTACGCCAAGCGATAGGCCGAACAAGGCCTATTATGAGACATAAGGAACCATGCAAAATAATTATATCCTTATAATGTAATTTGGTAAAATTCAAGAATGAAGGCCTACAACAAAATGTTCTATTTCAGTCATATGGGGCACGGGAGCAACCGGCGGCCAGATGGCATACATTGGAACGCCGCCGGATAAAAGCAGTTTACCAACATTTGGTGTCCCTCGGAGTGTATTCAACACAAAACCAAAAAGGTTGCTGAAGTTACTTCGTAACAAACCGGTATTTTTAGTTTAAATTTGTTGATTTCAATTCAACGCCTTCAGCTTCAAAAATGTGTTATGCCAAAACAAATAAGGATCAATCGCTGTAAATAACACGGTGGTGGTGACAGCGTGTGTTAATCACTCTTAATTAGGATAATCGTAATAACTATAGAATAAGTTGACGATTTTACTCGATCGATCTTTATTTGTGGGGTTTCAATCAATAGGGTTAATGATTTGCCAAGCCCCATTGAGGAGCTCCCCCCCCCCCCCCCCCCCCAAAAAAAAAGTTACCCCATCCACGGTCGGGAGTTTGACGTACTGATGAGGCTGTTAACCCAGGCATGGGTTAATCTAACGACGACCGGCAAATCAACGGGAAATTATTATCTCCAACAACCAACCACGTGGGAAAATAATAATTTCACCATTTCTAAGCAAAATTAAAAGTAAGGTTACTACATGTTACTACATGTTGTACATGTGGGTACATGTTACTTTGACGCAATTTGTAAGTGCACTATTGAAGGTAATTAATGACATGACAAATATGTAAACAATAGTCTATTGCCTGGGAGGCTTGATGGAATGCAGATTCCGTAGCAGCCACTAGTTATAAAGCGTAACCTTGGCGTGACCTATGAACTCATATCACTCGCCGACGTAAATCTGAATATGCTTGGGCTCACATGCTCAAGCCCAAATATATATAATATATATTTGGTTATTTTATTATAATCATATTATGATACATAAATAAATACACATATATATGTATATATATATATAAAATTAAAATAATTGCAGGTTATTCCGCCACGTCCTACCTCCATATTGTGCCGACGTTTCAGGAACCTTATGGATCCTATCATCAGGGCGTCGAACTCTCAACTGATGTCTGCCGCGCTCGCTGATAGTGAAACTGCGCGCGCCGATGTCACCCCATGTTGTTCAATATAGATATATAGATATATATTTGATTTCTTAGATTTTGTTGGTTGCAAAATGTTAAGTAAGAAAACATTTTTCGGTAAAACCAATCCAAAGTTTATTTTAAATAATAAGTCAACGTTTCAACGACTTTAGCGTCGTCCTTTTCATGACATACAAAAACAAATAAAACACCATAACAACCAAAAAACACTTGCATATAAAATCGAAAACACTGCCACAGCGATACATCCAAATTTCAGTATATTATCCAATAATAACTTAATATGATAGATGTCTTATAATTTAAAGTTACCTACGTGTATGTAAGCAATTTGAACAAAAATCAGAAAATTTGTTTTTCCAAAGTAAAGTGTTTAAAACTGTGTCTTAATTACAAATCCAAAATGTGTTATATTATTATATACCTCCCACACACTCCCCCAACTAAAATGATAAGAATAATTGGATTTGTTGAAAAAACATATTATTTGTTGTTATTATCATACAAAATAAATGTTTTGTGTGACCCCCGTAGGTCCGAGGCCACGTCCTGCCCCCAGCGCTGCAGGTGAACGGCTGCTCCGTGATCCAGAAGGCGCTGGAATCCATCTCTCCCGAGCACCAGCAAAGATTGTGAAGGAGCTTGACGGTCACCAGATCTGGGCAAAATAGTAAAATATTTTTATTTTTATTACAAACTACTCAAGTAAATCTATTATAGATACAAAATACAATACTTTTTTAGCCTTGTATTTTCAATACAAAACGGAATTGTATTTTGAAAAATACTCAAAATAAAATACATTTGCTTATGCTATAATATTATTAGGGAAATAAGGAACAACCTTCACCATAGGAATACAACTTTTGAGTCTGGTTTTAGATATGTTTCAGTAATATAGAGACATGAGGGCTTAACCCTTTGCTGTCCAATTATTTCGTTTAATATTATTAGTGACATTGTTGGTTCATAAGAAGTACATTTTGGACTGAAATAGCTGGGCACCAGAATTGGAAAATTAAAAAAAAAAAAAACAGTTTTGAATCGCATGTAACTGCAGGATTTGTGATGTTGAAGGTCGGGAAAGTCGGGGGAAGGAGCTCCGGTAACGGTAACGGGAAAGTTCGCTATAATTTAACATTGTCCGGTAACGTTAACGGTAACGGGAAGCTCCTTCCCGGGCTATTGTGCACCGACGATTATGGGACGTTTACATAAATGACTAGTGGTTATTGACTAACCCCCGTGTCTAAGCCACAGACTTCTTTCATTGGCTAGGAGGGAGAATACTGCGCTCTGATTGGCTGTGACTAAGGTTTCTCTTGACTTGACTAAGGAATTGAAATATGTTCAATTTCTTAGTCAAACCTTAGTCACAGCCTGCGCTCTGATTGGCTGTGACTAAGGTTTCTCTTGACTTGACTAAGGAATTGAAATATGTTCAATTTCTTAGTCAAACCTTAGTCACAGCCAATCAGAGCGCAGTATTCTCCCTCCTAGCCAATGAAAGAAGTCTGTGGCTTAGACACGGGGGTTAGTCAATAATCACTAGTCATTTATGTAAACGGCCCATTAGTCTCGTTCAACACAGGACTAGACCGGAAAGGGTTAACAACATGTTGTCTGTGTTTGAAGGTGTTTGCGCTGTCGACCCCCCTTACGGCTGCAGAGTGATCCAGCGCATCTTGGAGCATTGCACACCCGACCCGAAGGGACAACATACACCAGCACGTGGAACAGCTGATACAAGTACGGGAACTATGTTATACAGCACGTGCTCGGTACATAAAGCAGTCTGTAGTAAAACTCTGGCATTGGGCTCACAAAGATGCTTAATTTATAAGTTTTCTTGTTTTAAGCAAATAGTCATGATATAAATCATCACATATCGTTCTGAAAACTCATGAAAATAATATGTAGCACGATATTGACAATAAAACTAAAAATATTGGAATTTTGAATGTGTAGTATAGCGAAGTGATGATTTATTTTGCTATGATTTGCTTTTATAGGAGTTAGCATCCATGTGAATCCAGTGTGTGTACAAATACACACACCTTTAAAACATGCATATCATAACTAAGTATAGATTTAAAACACATTAAAATATGTGTGGCTGGTCAACTCAAGTGTAACCAGTGTTGGTCTACCGCCTCATATAGATGTCATAATGCACAATATCCAGATATTGAATAGGGAAGGCTCATCAAAAATGTATATTCCTCAAAGTACCTAAAAACGGAAGGTCATTATCTTAAAATACGGGCGGTATAATTTTTATATCTAAGAAGCGTATATAAGTTTGAAATTTGGAACTTCCTGTTCCGTAATAGAAAAACGGCTTTTGACGTCATAACTCTTGTCAACAACTGCCTATCCTTAAAGTTAAATATTCTTAATAATATCAACGATTTGGACATTTTTACAATATCTAGGATGCAGTGACTTTACAACAATGCCTTTCATACCACTGTTTTCTTCAGAAAATACATTTTGATACAGTATTTACCAAAACGTGTTTAAAATAATGCAATTATTTAACATATTGTTGTTAATTAATGTTGAGTAGTGTTCATTTACTAACTAGAAATAAACATTGGTTCAGTTAAAGTCTTATGAGAGCAATAATCTACTAAAGGGTGGGATTTCAGTACTATTTGTATGATATAAAAGTATTGTTTACAGATTTATGATGTCAGAACCTTTTAATCACGAGCAAGATGGCGCAGGTCCGTTTCTGACCGTGTTTTGACATCAATATTTTTGACTTGCTGAAAGCGATGTTAATGCACCTTTGGAGCCGAAACCAGTTAGTTCCTGTTTATTTTAACTTGAGGTAACCAGTAAGCAAATAAAAAAAATGTGTGAGCATTCCCTATTGCCAGTCCCGGTGGTCTAGGGTCAAGGCGCCCACCCGGCAAGTGGGAGACCTGGGTTCGATTCCCAGTCAGGGTTGGTTTTTGTATCAATCATTCATGTATCATTCATTTCAAATTTTGATCACTTTTGAAGTCTATTTATAAATTTTCGAGACGAAAAACGATTTTGAAATCCGCCATATTGGCAGTATTTTTATTTTGTTAGGATGGAGTCATATGGTCATAAATAATACAAATATAAATATTTTATTAAACATGCATGCATACACCCAAACGCTTACAAATGAATACCTATAGTTAGAATTGCAATATCTGGTATCAAACTGCTCATACTTCCCCAATAACCACAAAAGAAGGGAAAAAATGTACTTATTCTTTAATAAAAAACGTGCCTTGTCGTAGTTTGACTGGGGCTGTACACCTGTCAAAGAATAACGCATGTGTCCTAATGAGGCTAGCTCAGCGAGGACAGAAACCTCGCATAGAGCAAAAGAGCAAAAGCTGGCTTGATCTCGATGTTCGGTATAGTTGTCCCAAAACTACCTTACGGATGCTTTCGTCACAGGCGAGGGGCTCGTAGGCAATCAGTGATCGCTATTTGCGCGGGGTTGTCTCGCGGGGTTCGCTGGTTGGCTCCAGTGCCTCGCCTGAGACGATTAGGCATCTGTATAAGGTAGCCTTGGGTCATGTTTAGGCATAGAAACTGTGAAAGCACGGCCTGTCGATCCTTTTGGCTTAGAGTTTTTAGCAAGAGGTGTCAGAAAAGTTACCACAGGGTTATCATATGTGTTTCGAATTGTATATATAATTTATTTCATGTTTTGATCTACGTATTTTGAAGTCTAAAGTTTCAAGGCCCTGCCCTGTGTTATACAATACATGTGTAAAGTAAAACTTATATATTTAGCATCTTATGACTGAAGTCACTAATTTGCCTCATTATATTTAGTTGCTTTGAGACCACTTACAATTTTGAAAATACCATACAAATAGCCTTAACGTTTTTTGGGTTGTTTTGAGAAGTTTTATGAGTGCTTGAGTGCACAGTGGCAGGAATGGTTGCACACAAGTATTCACCTAAACAAAGAAAATACCCTTGCTGACATTGCAATACAAAATCTAATAATTCTAAGCCATAGGCCTAGTTATCTTAATAGCATGGCACTGGTTTAATTTCATTCTCAGTAAAGCGTACTCTTAAGTTTTTACTTGCAGGCGCGTAGCAACTTTGTTCTAAGTAGGGGGGTCAAGAATGTAGAGTGTGTCAGAAGCAAAACCTACTATCTCTAATTTTCATTAAAAATGAGTTATAGATACATGGTTGGTTATGGTTAGCTGTTATTATTATTTTTATATTATTTTTACCCAACAATCCATTTCGATGCAAAATCGACCATCTCCAATGCTATTGCAGGAACGATTCATGTATTAGGTTCAAAACCTACCATCTCCATGCACTATTTAGTTTCAAAACCACGCCATATCCACAAACCAATCAGGAAGCTGCTATTAAAAGTGCATGTAATAAAAGTGCATCCATGGGGTGTATATTCCAAGGTTGGGAAAAGTAACCATGCATTTTTAACTAACCCCTGCAAATATTACAAATATCAGTACTTAAAAACGCCTACAAGACTGTAACAGAAACACATTTTCTTGATTTCCCACAAATCAGTCAGTATTGAGATGGTTGGTTTTGCTCCTTCTTTTGATTTGAATAAATATTACCAAATTAACACAATACTATGGACATTATAGATGTAATCTTCTATTAATTTGTTCTGGGATTGTCTTTAACCACTTTGGCAGCACCCGTACACTCTTGCGGGACTCGGGAAGGACTTGGAGTGAACCGGGATGTGACTGCACGTTGGCGAGTTGCCCAGGGTTCGTCTTCTTGGGAACGATGGGCGGCAGTCGGAGGCAGCTAGTAAGAAGGCAAGTTGGCCAACAAAAGTCTGGTACTATTTGTCTTCACTCATTTAGAGAATCATTTTTCACAACAGTTTTGTTGTAGGAAAAGTATCTGGTACCGTTGTAGAGTCATTTGGCATGCTAGTTTCTGTAGTTGATTAGTACGCAACTTTTTTAACAACGCAACATTCACAACGTTTCCCGCAGGATCCCATCTAACGTATCTACCAGGTTCAACTGTCACCACGGGTCGACAAATGGTTGATTTACTTGAAATATTATGTTCAATATACTATTAACACAGAATTGAATCAAAATGTTATTACGGTAGTATTTTGGCTTTCGCAGCAGTGGGAGCCCAGACTTTCATTTTACTAGGGGGTGGGTTTTTTGGGTAGTTGGATACTTGTTGTGATATTCGTTTAAAGAACGGGGTCTGGGGCAGAGCCACAGCAGGTCTTCTCAAGTGCCCAAACATTACCTAAGATTGATTCATTATTCAATCCAGAAAGATTTTTGTGAGTTGTTATTATTACCTTACTAAAACCATTTTAAAGTTGAAGGATAGGTGGGGAAGGGGGGGGGCAGAGAGTTTGTCATACCCCTATGTATCAGTATCGTGCACGATTAAAAGATTTTGGACCTTTGGTCGGACAATCATGATCGCCCCACCCCCTGTGTCCGCTACTGCTACTATACCTTCATTATAATTACCAATTTATTTTAAAATTCAAATAAATTCTGTTATGCAATTGCACTGTGATTGTGAATTTAAATTGAAAATAAAAAAAATAATAATCAAACGTAGGTAAATGTAGATAGCTCAAAACTTTGTTAGATGTAAAGCTATTTGTTTTGCCAGGGGTGCTTTAGCCCCTGAGGAGTCTTATCAATACAGGCGCCCCTGAGTGGGGGGGGGGGTCAGAGAGGAAAGTGGGGTGGGGATCAATTTCTCGCTCCCCCCCCCCTCGTTGTTTCGCGTATGTCTTCTTGTTTTGAATAATGTTATTTTGAGTAAAATGATACTAGTTGTGCATAAACTAATGTTTCCCTGGTTCTGTTTCAGATTGTTGTAAATGTCGCCTTTACTGTCAAGATGTTGTATCTCAGTCTTCTGGACTCAATGACGTCTCCTTTAGCACCATTCACATGCTGCTGTACCAACTAGGCCCTACCAACTCCCCTCCTCAAAGGCCTGGAGATGCAACGCTTCAACCTCTCCCGTGTGCTTGTTCAAACCGAGCATCCCTGGACCCAATGGGGCGGATTTTCGCACGTACTTGTTCAACTCGTGATGTTGTGTTCATTTATTTTACTTGGTTCTTTGTCTGAACCCTATTGTTGCTGTTGTTGTTTGTATCTAGTTTTTGAAGCCAACTGTTGAGATGAGAATATACTTAATTGTTACTTGAATAAATTACATTTTAGTTGGTATCTTGTATTATAATGTCCTTCATTCATCCTAGAGGAACATAGTATATTTTTTCAAGATCAAGTCTTGAAAAAAGTATATTGCAACCTTGCACATTTTGGAACTTGTTAAACACAATTGAAATTATTATATATTTTACTCTTGGTGGTAAAGCGAGTGTGAATGTATAACGTCCTCTTAGTTTTGCGCGCCGTAGGAATGGGTGTGTCACCTGAAAGGCATGGTTACCATGGTTACTCGAACTCGGACTTAAATAGCGGCCGCGACTGCAAACTGGCTAAGTGGAACGTGATCATGGCCACAAAAGAAGAAGTTCACGAGACAGTAGTGCCTCCTTCACCTCCTACAACCCTGATCCAGATCCGCCATCTTTTTTGCGAAAAATGACATGTTATTGTACCTCGAAAACGCAGTTTGAGCGATCTGGGATCAGAGATGTAGAAGGTGCCAGGAGGTAACAACAACAACTACTGTCACGTGATGCTCTTCTTCTTTGTGGCCATGATTCCACTTAGCCAGTTTCGAGTTGCGTCCGCTATTTTAGTCCGAGCAAAAAAACATGTGGCCAAAATTTGTTACTGTATTTTTTTTTTTTTTTTTTGCGTTAATTATCTAGATATCCTGAAAACAAAAATATGCTGGGGGTCATACTAACAGAGATACAGGCGCCCAAAATTTCAAAAAACCTCACAGAAAGACAGAATCGGAGAAATTTAAATTTTGTTTATGTTTTTTTAAATACGAAACATATTAAGAGAGCGATAAATAAGAGGAAATTGACAACCAAAAAATTCCATCTCAAACTGTTCACCCGTAAAAAAATAAAAACATCAAAAAATCTATGATGACGAGCTATATAAATACAACAAACTATGCCATACATTTAGACCAGTGTGTTATTTACCAGTGTAAGCAGTTGGCGTGGCGTACTCAGTAACGTCGTAGCTTCAATTACTTGTGGCCTGGGGTTCGAGACCCGTTACACCCACTCTTTTTTGTTCCACCATGTTCACGCATTTATATCATTGCATCAACGTGCATGGACACGGTTTATTTTTCAACTGTCAAACGGCTCATTGTTTCCACAAACGATTAACAAACGATTAAAGAAAATTGAAACAAAAATTGAAGGCGTTTCTTTCTCAATTTTCGGAGTTTTTTATCTTCAGATCGTATTCTTGGATGTTTTTAAATCCATTAAGACCCTCTGTTCGTAAATCCATCTATGTTAGGTGTTAGAATTATAATAAGAATGAAACGAGATACATACATGCATTCATTGAGAGCAGTACAATATGTACCAGTCTAAGCGCTCCAACTTCCATCGAGTGGTGTGGCGTAGGCAGTAGCGACGCCGACTAGTGTTTTCGCGGTCCGGGGTTCGAGTCCCGTTACCGGCAAACTTTTTTTCTTCCATATTCAGAGCAGAATATTTGAGAAGGGTTTACTAAGGGGAAATTTTTTTTTCAAGCGTTCGTAGCTAAAAAACGGGTGGTCCAAATTTGTTTTTTTATTTTTTTTATTTTTTTTCCGTTAATTATCTAGACATCCTGAAAGCAAAAATTTGCTGGGGGTCATACTAACAGAGATACAGGCGCCCAAAATTTCAAATTTTGTCTCAGAAGAGCACAATCGGAGAAAAATGAAATTTTTTATTTTTTTTATTTTTTAAAAAATACGAAACATATCAAGAGATCAATGAATAAGAAGGAACTGTTAACCAAAAAATTCTATCTTAAACCGTTTACCCATAAAAAAATAAAAACCTCAAAAAATCTACTATTTTGGTTACCTGAAGTTGGCGTCGCCTCACCATGACCTGTGCAAACCGACACTACCGACGCTCATACTACGTCACCAAGGATTCTTACTGACCTTAAGTTCGACGCTACGACTAACTTGGTACCACCGTTCATCCACAATCGGTACCGAAAGTGGAACTTGACAAGAAAATCGTGGAAATTTCGGCGACGCCTGACGTCGTTCACAACAAACATAGCGACGCAATGATTTTTTTCAAAGTAGACAATTATCAGATCTACCTCGGGAATTAACATTAAGATCCCCCAAGTAATCAATATAGCTGTAAAAAATTAAAAACTCAAAAACGCAGTGTATTTTAGCACGTTTTTGACACTGCGCAGCGTCACGGATAAAAGGGTTTAGACAATAATGTGTACACTTTCTGCATCTTCCATTCCCAGTGTACTTATGGAACATGTTTTGGTTTGCCTATGATTCATGGTTAGCCCAAAAAACATGTTTTAATGTTGGCTGTTCAGCGATGTTCCCAACGTGAATTTACTAATCCCAAAACTGCGTTTTCTGTGGATGTGTATCAGGAGTTCAGACGGCTATAGGAGGTTATGATAGCAGAATGAACCAAGTCTTGAAAGCCCCAAAACTGCGTTTTCTGTGGATGTGTATCAGGAGTTCAGACGGCTATAGGAGGTTATGATATAAGCTATCTGAATACCCCAAACAATGCACAACATTGAGAGCAGTATGTCTTGTACCTGTGTAAGCGCTGGATGTATCATCGTGTGCTATGGCGTATGAGTAACGTCCTTGATTAGCGTGCAAGAGGTCTGGGGTTCGAGACCTGTTACAGCCAAACTTTTTTTTCCACAATATTTACACATTTATATCAATACATCAACGTGCATGGACACGGTTTATTTTTTAACTGTTAAACGGCTCGTTGTTTCCACAAACGATTTACGGTTTCGCGATCAACCAATCAATCAATACGAACTGATGATTATAACTCCGAAAATTGAAAAAAAATTGAAGGCGTTTTTTTCTCAATTTTCGGAGTTTTTTATCTTCAGATCGTATTCTTGGATGTTTTTAAATCCAATAAGACCCTCTGTTCGTAATTCCATCTATGTTAGGTGCTAGAATTATAATAAGAATGAATCGAGATACATGCATGCATTCATTGAGAGCAGTACAATATGTACCAGTCTAAGCGCTCCAACTTCCATCGAGTGGTGTGGCGTAGGCAGTAGCGACGCCGACTAGTGTTTTCGCGGTCCGGGGTTCGAGTCCCGTTACCGGCAAACTTTTTTTCTTCCATATTTAGAGCAGAATATTTGAGAAGGGTTTACTAAGGGGAAATTTTTTTTTCAAGCGTTCGTAGCTAAAAAACGGGTGGTCCAAATTTGTTTTTTTATTTTTTTTATTTTTTTTCCGTTTATTATCTAGACATCCTGAAAACAAAAATGTGCTGGGGGTCATACTAACAGAGATACAGGCGCCCAAAATTTCAAATTTTGTCTCAGAAGAGCACAATCGGAGAAAAATGAAATTTTGTATTTTTTTTATTTTTTTTTTAAATACGAAACTTATCAAGAGATTGATAAATAAGAAGGAACTGACAACCAAAAAATTCTATCTTAAACCGTTTACCCGTAAAAAAATAAAAACCTCAAAAAATCTACTATTTTGGTTACCTGAAGTTGGCGTCGCCTCACCATGACCTGTGCAAACCGACGCTACCGACGCTCATACTACGTCACCAAGGATTCTTACTGACCTTAAGTTCGACGCTACGACTAACTTGGTACCACCGTTCATCCACAATCAGTACCGAAAGTAGAACTTGACAAGAAAATCGTGGAAATTTCGGCGACGCCTGACGTCGTTCACAACAAACATAGCGACGCAATGATTTTTTTCAAAGAAGACAATTATCAGATCTACCTTGGGAATTAACATTAAGATCCCCCAAGTAATCAATATATAGCTGTAAAAAATTAAAAACTCAAAAACGCAGTGTATTTTAGCACGTTTTTGACACTGCGCAGCGTCACCGATCAAAGGGTAAAGACAATAATGTCTACACTTTCTGCATCTTCCATTCCCAGTGTACTTATGGAACATGTTTTGGTTTGCCTATGATTAATGGTTAGCCCAAAAAACATGTTTTAATGTTGGCTGTTCAGCGATGTTCCCAACGTGAATTTACTAAGTCCCAAAACTGCGTTTTCTGTGGATGTGTATCAGGAGTTCAGACGGCTATAGGAGGTTATGATAACAGAATGAACCAAGTCTTGAAAGCCCCAAAACTGCGTTTTCTGTGGATGTGTATCAGGAGTTCAGACGGCTATAGGAGGTTATGATATAAGCTATCTGAATACCCCAAACAATGCACAACATTGAGAGCAGTATGTCTTGTACCTGTGTAAGCGCTGGAAGTATCATCGTGTGCTATGGCGTATGAGTAACGTCCTTGATTAGCGTGCAAGAGGTCTGAAGTTCGAAACTTGTTACAGCCAAACTTTTTTTTCCACAATATTTACACATTTATATCAATACATCAACGTGCATGGACACGGTTTATTTTTTAACTGTCAAACGGCTCGTTGTTTCCACAAACGATTTACGGTTTCGCGATCAACTAATCAATCAATACGTTCTGATGATAAAAACTCCGAAAAAAAAAAAATAAAGGCGTTTTTTTCTCAATTTTCGGAGTTTTTTATCTTCAGATCGTATTCTTGGATGTTTTTAAATCCAATAAGACCCTCTGTTCGTAATTCCATCTATGTTAGGTGTTAGAATTACAATAAGAATGAATCGAGATACATACATGCATTCATTGAGAGCAGTACAATATGTACCAGTCCAAGCATTACATTTTCCATCGAGTGGTGTGGCGTAGGCAGTAGCGACGCCGGCTAGTGTTTTCGCGGTCCGGGGTTCGAGTCCCGTTACCGGCAAACTTTTTTTCTTCCATATTCAGAGCAGAATATTTGAGAAGGGTTTACTAAGGGGAAATTTTTTTTTCAAGCGCTCGTAGCTAAAAAACGGGTGATCCAAATTTTTTTTTTTATTTTTTTTATTTTTTTTGAGTTAATTATCTAGACATCCTGAAAACGAAAATATCCTGGGGGTCATACTAACAGAGATACAGGCGCCCAAAATTTCAAATTTTGTCTCAGAAGAGCACGATCGGAGAAAAATTAAATTTTTTATTTTTTTTATTTTTTTAAAAATATGAAACATATTAAGAGAGCAATTAGTAAGAAGGAACTGACAACCAAAAAATTCTATTCAAAACCGTTTACCCGTAAAAAAATAAAAACCTCAAAAAATCTACTATTTTGGTTACCTGAAGTTGGCGTCGCCTCACCACGACCTGTGTAAACCGACGCTACCGACGCTCATACTACGTCACCAAGGATTCTTACTGACCTTAAGTTCGACGCTACGACTAACTAGGTACCACCGTTCATCCACAATCGGTACCGAAAGTGGAACTTGACAAGAAATTCTTTAAAATTTCGGCGACGTCTGACGTCGTTCACAACAAACATAGCAAAGCGATGATTTTTTTCAAAGTAGACAATTTTCAGATCTACCTCGGTAATTAACTTTAAGATCGCCCAAATAAACAATATAGCCGTAAAGAATATTTATCTAAAAAACAGAGTGTATTTGAGCACGTCTTTGACGACGCGTAGCGTCTCTTGTTAAAGGGTTAAGAAAATAATGATTAGAGTTTCTCAATTGGACATTCTTACTCTATACATTGAACATGTTAATGTTTGTATTGCATTTATGGTAATCCGAGGAAACATGTTTTAATGTTGGCTGTTCAGTGTGATGTTCCCAACGTGGGTCCCAAAACTACGTTTTCTGTGGATGTGTATCAGGAGTTCAGACGGCTATAGGAGGTTATAGTGATGTTCCCAACGTCAAGTCTTGAAAATCCCAAAACATTGTTTTCTGTGGATGTGTATCCGGAGTTCAGACGGCTATAGGAGGTTATGATATAAGCTAACTGAATACCCCGAACAACGCACAACATTGAGAGCAGTGTGTCTTGTACCTGGGTAAGCGCTGGAAGTATCATCGTGTGCTATGGCGTATGGGGTATGTCTCCGCTTAGCATGGTCGAGGTCTGGGGTTCGAGACCCGTTACACCCACTCTTTTTTGTTCCACCATGTTCACGCATTTATATCAATGCATCAACGTGCATGGACACGCGGTTTATTTTTTAACTGTTAAACGGCTCATTGTTCCCACAAACGATTAACTCTTTCGCGATCAACCAACCAATCAATCAACACGATCTAATGATAAAAACTCCGAAAATGTAAAAAAAACTTTGAAGCCGTTTTTTCACAATTTTCGGAGTTTTTATCTTCAGAACGTATTCTTGGATATTTTTAAAATCCAATGAGACCCTCTGTTTGTAAATCCATCTATCTTAGGTGTTACAATTACAATAAAATGAATCGAGATACATACACATTCATTGAGAGCAGTGTGTTATGTACTAGTGTAAGCGATTCAACTTCCATCGAGTGGCATGGCGCAGGCAGTAGCGACGCCGTCTAGTGTTTTCGCGGTCCGGGGTTCGATACCCGCAACCGGCAGTCTTTTTTTCTTCCATATCCAGACAAGAAAAGTTGAGAAGGGTTTACATGGAGGAAATTTTTTTTTTTAGCGCTCGTAGCAAAAAAACGTGTGGCCCAAATTTGTTTCTGTATTTTTTTAATTTTTTTTGCGTTAATTATCTAGACATCCTGAAAACGAAAATATGCTGCGGGTCATACTTACAGAGATACAGGCACCCAAAATTTCAAAAAACCTCACAGAAAGGCAGAATCGGAGAATTTTGAAATTTTTATTTTTTTTAATTTTTTTAAAAATACGAAACATATCAAGAGAACGATAAATAAGAAGGAATTGACGACTAAAAAATTCTATCTCAAACCGTTTACCCGTAAAAAAATAAAAACCTCAAAAAATCTACTATTTTAGTTACCTGAAGTTGGCGTCGCCTCACCACGACCTGTGCAAACCGACGCTACCGACGCTCATACTACGTCACCAAGAATTCTTCCTGACCTTAAGTACGACGCTACGACTAACTAGGTACCACCGTTCATCCACAATCGGTACCGAAAGTGGAACTGGACAAGAAAATCTTTAAAATTTCGGCGACGTCTTACGTCGTTCACAACAAACATAGCGAGGCGATGATTTTTTTCAAAGTAGACAATTTTCAGATCTACCTTGGTAATTAACTTTAAGATCGCCCAAGTAAACAATATAGCCGTAAAGGATATTTATCTAAAAAACAGAGTGTATTTGAGCACGTCTTTGACGACGCGTACCGTCTCTTGTTAAAGGGTTAAGAAAATAATGATTAGAGTTTCTCCATTGGACATTCTTACTCTATACATTGGACATGTTAATGTTTGTATTGCATTTATGGTAATCCGAGGAAACATGTTTTAATGTTGGCTTTTCAGTGTGATGTTCCCAACGTGGGTCCTAAAACTACGTTTTCTGTGGATGTGTATCAGGAGTTCAGACGGCTATAGGAGGTTATAGTGATGTTCCCAACGTCAAGTCTTGAAAGTCCCAAAACATTGTTTTCTGTGGATGTGTATCCGGAGTTCAGACGGCTATAGGAGGTTATGATATAAGCTAACTGAATACCCCGAACAACGCACAACATTGAGAGCAGTGTGTCTTGTACCTGTGTAAGCGCTGGAGGTATCATCGTGTGCTATGGCGTATGGGGTATGTCTCCGCTTAGCATGGTCGAGGTCTGGGGTTCGACACCCGTTCCCCCACTCTTTTTTGTTCCACCATGTTCACGCATTTATATCAATGCATCAACGTGCATGGACACGGTTTATTTTTTAACTGTCAAACGGCTCATTGTTTCCACAAACGATTAACTCTTTCGCGATCAACCAACCAATCAATCAATACGATCTAATGATAAAAACTCCGAAAATGTAAAAAAAACTTTGAAGCCGTTTTTTCACAACTTTCGGAGTTTTTATCTTCAGCACGTATTCTTGGATATTTTTTAAATCCAATGAGACCCTCTGTTTGTAAATCCATTTATCTTAGGTGTTACAATTACAATAAAATGAATCGAGATACATATACATGCATTCATTGAGAGCAGTGTGTTATGTACTAGTGTAAGCAATCCAACTTCCATCGAGTGGCGTGGCGTAGGCAGTAGCGACGCCGACTAGTGTTTTCGCGGTCCGGGGTTCGATTCCCGCAACCCATTTAACGTAGCTACCAGGTTCAACTGTCACCACGGCTCGACAAATGGTTGATTTACTTGAAATATTATGTTCAATATACTATTAACACAGAATTGAATCAAAATGTTATTACGGTTAGTATTTTGGCTTTCGCAGCAGTAGGAGTCCAGACTTTCATTTTACTAGGGGGTGGGTTTTTTTGGGTAGTTGGATACTTGTTGTGATATTCGTTTAAAGAACGGGGTCTGGGGCAGAGCCACAGATGGTCTTCTCAAGTGCCCAAACATTACCTTAGATTGATTCATTTTTCAATCCAGAAAGATTTTTGTGAGTTGTTTTTATTACCTTACTAAAAAAACCATTTTTAAGTTGAAGGATAGGTTGCTGAAGGGGGGGGGGGGGGGGGCAGAGAGTTTGTCATACACCTATGTATCAGTATCGTGCACGATTAACGACTTTGTCTTTTTATGATTGCATTTGATAGATCTTGAAAACGTGAACTCGAAACTGTTACCCGTTTTTCGCGGAAACGAACCTTTTGTCTGTAAAAAATTAATCTTTATTCAACTCGATACTTTCAAATTGTAATTGTAGGGCCAAATATGGATGGATTTATTAACTGAGGGACTCTTTGGATTCACAAAATATCCAAAAATACGATCCGATGATAAAAAATTTGAAAATTGAAAAAAAAATTGAAGTCGTTTTTTTTTTAGTCCTAAAAATGAGTTTTAACACCTTGCCTTTTTAAAATCGAATTTGATAGATCTTGATCACGTGATCATGAAACCGTAAACGGTTTTTGGTGGAACCGTACCGTTTGTCTGTAAAAAAATAATGAATTTTCTACCAAAATATTGTTATTGTATTATTGTAAGGCCAAATATCGATGGATTTACAAACTGATGGTCTCACAGGATGCAAAAAGTATCAAAGAATGCGATCTGATCATAAAAACTGCAAGAATTGCAAAAAAAAATTTTTAGCCGTTTTGCAACCAAGGCGATCCAAGGCAATGATCGCATTCGATAGATCTTGAAAACGTGAACTCGAAACTGTAAACTGTTTTTTGAGGAAACGAACCGTTTGTCTGTAAAAAATTAATCTTTATTTAACTCGGTACTTTTAAATTGTAATTGTAGGGCCAAATACGGATGGATTTATTAACTGAGGGGCTCCGTAAAGTACCTAAAAACGGAAGATCATTATAAGGGGCTCAATATATTTAAGAATACGATCCAATGTTAAAACTCAGAAAACTGAAAAAAAAATTGAAGTCGTTTTATTAATGTCCAAAAATCCAATTTTCACACTTTGTTCTAAATCATTTTGAGCGTCTAGTTGGGAGCTTCCGTTGTAAAGTGGACAAAGGTTGGGAAATATAAAATTATAATATCACTAATTTAACTAAGTTAGTAATAAAAGTCTTTGTCATAAATGAATATTTATTTTTATTTTTATGTACATGTTTTAATAAGAGGAATCACTGTGTATTTCACGTCGAATATGACCATCCTTTTGCTTGTACAAAACTGTACAAAACCATTACAGTTTACTGTGTACATTTAACCCTTAAGGACTCGCGCCTATTTTCATAACCTTAGGACTCGCACCTGGGTATTTTTTACCCATGAATTCTAATCAGTATAATAGTCGTTATATGTCTTTGATTTCATTTTTGTCGCACGAGGCACTTACTTATACTATTGCCTGTTCATTTGTACTCTTTATATCAAATACATTTTTTTTGTATAAATATACAGTATTTTTTTATTGAACACACATTGGTTTTTGTTAAAAATACACACATCGCTCTATAATTCTATTTCTGTGTATTAAGGTTGGAATTCATAGTCGGCCCCTACACCTAGGGGCGCCCATTGTTGCTAAGGTAACAATTGTTTCCATGTTATTTCCCATAAACAAAACAAATCCATAGCAACAATGGGTGCCCCTAGGTGTAGGGGCTTCAGTTCTTGTTGTTCTTTGAAGCTTTTTTCCATTGTTGCCAGAAATTTAGTAATTTTAGTTCAGTTGGCCGCTGTAAAACGTACAGATTTGCGCCAAAATTACCTTGACAAGAATATTTTTCCGGTGTAAAAGCCCCCTCCCCCCCCCCCCCGTTTATTTTTGGTTCCACTCTCTATAATATGAGTTAAAACCCCCCCCTTTCCAAAATCCTGGATACGCCACTGGTTTCTAAACATGTGTCAGTGTATCTGCTAGGTATTGTGATCAGGAGTTGAGCTAAACAAAGCAAAATGGGAATTGGTTTTAATGTTTAACCTCTTTGTCACTTTGCTCATACTTTGGTATGCCATTAAAAAATTATCAAGTAAAACTGAATGTAGTAGTAGTTTAAAAAATTACAAACCACAAAAAATAGCCGTAGATTTAATGTGTTGCTAAAATTTGTTTAAAACATGTGGTTATTATTAGGAAATAATAATTTAAATGAGTACCAACTGCATTAACTAATAAATATTGTAGTATGGATAGTTACATGAAAACACAGAACGAAAGCCAGACAGAGGGAAGGAGGGTGTGAGAGAGGGAGAGAGAAGTGGTCTGAAACCCACAATTACCTTGTACTGTACCTGACACTAGGCTGACTGGAAAAGCACAAGACCAACACATCTTTACAACCAGCTTACCTCGAGACTTCGTTGCGGTGATCTGCTAGCGGCACATCTTACCCTCGTACGAGGCGAGTCCACTGTAATTATAATTATAATTCAGCAGTACAACAGTCAGCAATTCTTCTCTTTCCTTTTAAATTTCCTTTGCTTTTCATTGGTTTTATTTACCTTCGTTTTCCTTTAACATTTCTTTCACTTTTCATTGGTTGTATTTATTAATCAATAATTTTTAACTCGTATAATTTGTAATCATATTTATTTGGTAATAATTAAAATACAATTAATACATTTATAAATATAATATATAATTACAATTGTATAAAAAACAAAATAAATAAAATATATAAGTATTAAAAAAAACTAAGGGTCAAATGCATAGGCGTTCCTCACGTGCTCCTCAACTCAGCCTTTCCTCAGACTGTCCAACCACCAATCACAGAGCAGTCTACATGGCAATAGTGCTCTGTGATTGGTGGTTGGACGAGTCTGAGGAAAGGCTGAGTTGAGGAGCACGCGAGGAACGAATATGCATTTGACCGTAAGTCTTTTTAATGAAAAAAATAAACTAAGTACACAACATGGTCTCCCTTTGAAAATGTTTGAAAGACCCTGTTGGAGATAGCCTATTTTCGCAGGGAAGAAATCGTGCAACCAGGTTTGGCTTGCCACTCGGACTGTACTCCCCAATACTGGACGAGACTGATGGTGCCCAAGTGCAAGGTTTGAATGCCTTTTAAATGCACCGGTCACATCAGTCTCGTCGGCAGCACGATTGGCTTGCAGCCAAAACTTTCTGCTACAACTAAGTGAACAGTTATGAGCATAAGTAACAGGGCCACTCCATCATTTTCACTTGCCGCTACCATTTGATTTGGTCTAAATATTAGTTCACAAATTGTTTGCAATGGGAAGCACTACACATACATATAGTGTACTATAGTTGGCAAATTGTAACGTTTAAACGTGGTTTAATTTGAGACGACGTCTCAAGTTGGCGTAAAACAGACAAAAGTCTAGTTAGGCTTCAAGGCAAAAAAAAAAAGAGCTATATGAATTGTCAATAAATATGAGCACTGAAATGGCACTCATATTGATTTAAAATATAATTAGAAAGAACTTTTTCCCTGTTGACAACAATCTGTAGATGTTAAATATATCCCAGAGACTAAATTTACATTTAAAAGACGTAGATCAAGGAAACATGTACTGGATCAAGATCTGCCAGCCATCATGGCAGATCTATGAAGTTTGTTTTGAACACTCGTACCTGTTTTCCCCTACCTGTGACTTCTCTTTATACCAACTAACCTAGCTAGCCCATTCCTATCCATCAAACTCAATTATGCTTAGTTCTGCTATTCCTTTCGTTATTTAGACTGTGTATTTCTTGAAGATCACATTGTGTGGAGAACAAAAAATGAAATAAGAGTATTTTATATTAAAATCAAGCATATAATTAATGACATGAATGCCAAAGGTTTCTGGGTGACATGGGAGGGTAGGAACGCAGCAAGAATGAGCCGTTGAGCTTGACACGTTACGCCACGAATCATTGCTAGTCCCAACGCTTGCGACAGTAGCATCAACGATATATTCTGTGGTGCATTACCATGTGTACACTTGAGTTAGTATATGAATCCCCCACGTAGTCTCATATTGTTCACCTTAACATTGAAGTCAGACTAGAATGGTCTAGGGTGCCGAAACTAACAACTAACACAAACAAAATGGAAGCTCATTGAAAATATATAAGTACTACTAGGGCTGGCTCTAAGCTACATTTTAGTTATTGTATTTATATACTGACCAAAATGAGCTTCGGCTCTTTACAATGGCAATATAACTGAGCAGAATTACATTTTAGCAGACGTTATAATCGTGCAAAGTAATATGTCCTTGAACCAATCAAGAAAAAAGGCTTTAAATATGAAAAAAGTATATGTAGGCCTACATCAACTTTGCATTTCCTCAAAAATGAAATCTGTAGCTTATGACCAATATGTTTCTTTGGAGATGGTTTTGTGATTAGGCCTACAAAGTATAAGCTAAGAGCAGAATGGAAAAAAAGTTGAAATACAACAAACTTTGATATTACATATTATTGATTATTGAATCTAATTTTAATTTTATATTGAGACTTGAAGGCCAAGATTAATAATAATAATAATAATAATAATAATAATAATAATAATAATAATAATAATAATAATAATAATAATAATAATAATAATAATAATAATGAATGAATGAAATAAAAATAATAGTAGATCTATAGGGATTTGGCCTCGATCAAATCAAGTTGTTACATAGGTAGGTAGGCTAACTACAGTTTTGTAACTTCAAAACAAAAACATGCTAACTAGTGTTGTAACATTAAAAAAAGAAAAGACAAAGTGAAACTTCAATCCCTATTCCCTTGTTTGCAAAAAGTTTCCCATAGTCCAGTACTAGTAGTGTTTTATCGGTAACTGGTGATGGCACAAATAACTCTCATACAAACAACAACATGGCACGTACCGTATCCAGGATTCTATCTCTGTGTGAGAAACTTCTGTGTGTTAACTTGCGCTGGAATCAGCAAAGAGATCTGTTTTCTGTGACCTGTAGGGCTAGCCCCTTCTCTTATTCAAAGTTTGGTTGACTCACACAATCTCCTGTGGACAAATCACCCAGGTTCCAAGTTGTTTGGTATGGACTACCAAGCCCCTTGCAAGAGACAAAAGTGCAAGGTTAGCATACGAAGGGTTGTCCGGTTGCATCGAACAACAATCTAGCCTATATTCTTATACAAGATTCAATTATGAAAGTAGATACGAAGGGAATGAAATAAAATCTAAGACGTCATGGCAAAAGCAAAAACTAAAAAAAATGAGTCGGTACGTCTAGAATTACAATAGGTAGGCCTAGGCATTAATACCAATCTCTCAGTTCACGGCAAAGACACAGCATGATTTCGTGGGTTATCATTCTAGGACGAGGATGGCTAAGTGGATAAGTCTGTCTTGACTGGTTAAAAACATGAAACATGTTGGTAGAATAAGCCGAGAGCCTCTAATAATTATTGATTTTTTTTTTTTTTTTAAAAGCCTGACCTAAATGTATGCATGCGATATCATCACAGTATAAAGAGCATACAGTAACGAAAGTGGACTCGCGGCACGGAAGCGGGTGGCGTCGTAGCGGTGGGTTAGACTAAACTCAACGAGACCATGGACGAGACCTGGGGGAGGGGGAGAAGGCTACCTCCTCGCCGCCTCTTGCCACACTCCTCGCCCACAATATGAGTTAACTCGGATAACTCGCCGCCAGGGCGACCGTAGCTGCGCGCGCAGGAGTTTGCCGATGGAATATCACCCAAGTTTCGCTACTGTATGCTCCTTATACTGTGATATCATGTAACCGTTAGACAATACAGTATATGACAAGTGTGGGCATAAGAGAAGAAGAAGCACTCACCTGAGACTTGGATCCAAATCATAGTTGCCACCCAGGAACAGCATCCAAACAGGTAAATGAAGTTCTCTTGGTGCTGTCGAGTGAAGGAAGCACATACATACATGAGCATACAATACACAATACAGTTATGGGGCACAACAATGGCAGACAATATAACTGTTATAACAAATACATCAATACAACATTTAAAACAAATCTTGATTGTCTTCTTCTTTGAAAATGTTTCATACTGTTTCAATTCACTTCACTCTTTCTTCTTGTTATGTAAAATGAAATACATATTTAAATCAAGTTAAAGTAAACAATTCAAAATAAATTAACAGCATAAAAATAACTGTTTGCTATAGAATAAAGTGTATTTTAGAACTTTTCTCGCTTGACTTTTAAACAATTTAAATACTTACGAAAAATAGCCACAAACTTAAATTGCAGAATCAGCAAATTATAACATTTAAACATTATACTTGTCGTTCCAGGTAAGCGTGTCCTTTGGAACTTAGCTCACTTGACTTTTAAATCAATTAGAATGCAGTTAAAAAATACTACAGTAGCCACAAACACGAATTTACACATTTAAACATTTCTTCCAGATTAAAGTGTCTTACTGGTTGTTTGCAATAAGTGTTCTTTGAAATTTTTCACACTTGAAACAAAATAGTAGGTAGGGCCTAGCCTACTTTAACATATTAGCCACAAACATAAATTTAATAAACAACTAACTATAAAATGTTAATTCAACTGTTCCAGATTTAAGTGTCCTTTGGAACTTTTCTTACCTGATTTTAAACAAATTAGCACCTTTGAAAAATAGTTACAAACATAAATTCAATAGGCCCTACTATAGTCGACAAATTATAGAACTTTAAATATTAACTTATTGTTCCCAATAAGGGGGTCGTTTTGGACTTTAACAGATTACCACAGTCATTTGAAAGATAGGCTATCTATCTACAAATAATAATATAAACTCTAATATTAACACATTATAAAATTATTAATGAACAATTTACTGTTTGTTCCAGATATGAGTCCATTGGAACATTTCACATCAAATACATTACACAACATCCCACACTTTAAAGTTGTAAACAAACACACATTTGATATATAATAACAAATCATAATATTTTAGTGCAGCTGGAAGCCATAAATTACAAACCCAGATCTACCACGGATGACTGATGGGATTCTCAAGTAGGCTACCACATGCCACATTTTTTTATATGTAGGCCTACTTAGGCCTACAAGTAGGCTACAACAAACAAAGTTGAACAAACATAGCCTACTTATAATTTCTTTTAAAAACATCATTTTTAAGACTGCCTTGAAAACAACAATAAAACATTGAGTCAATAGTTATCACTTTAAGGCCCACCAGTGTCAGTAGGCCTACATGATAAAAATAGCCTATAAGTACGTATTTCAGTATGGTAACAACATCAAAAAACCTTATTTGATACTTGGTTATAACTACACTAGGGCCTTAGTTAAATGTAACAGGTCTACCTACTTGAAACTTAATTACTGTCAAAAGACTTAAATTTAAAACTAATGATAACAAATGTACATATGGTGGCCTTTTGAATACTGCCAACAAATGAATTGACCTGTTATAATATAACTGAAACTGCATTACCTAAACCATTGGGTTTGTAATATATATATGTTATAGAGGGTTTTGGGGTATTAGTCCACGTTTTGGGAGATGGTTGTTCTTTTACATACCTTCTTTCACAACGTTTCGCCGACAAATGTTGCGGCATCATCACGTGACAGGTCCGGGTCGCGTGTGTTGTCGTCGCGAACGCCTGGGCTCGACTGTACCGAGAGTGTTGCAATTCTTGTGCACGTCATGCACCGCACCAATCACAGCGCTCGGTAGAGACTGCATGGCGGTGCAAGCGGTAACTAGCTGCAGTGGCGCACTGCTCGTGCACAATCTTGCTCTGCTCCTGGTCAAAGGGGGAGAGATGACGTTGTTGTCACCCTGGTTTGAGACACCCGGAGCTCTTGAAGCGAGTGTCTCATCCCTATGCGGCAAGCGGTGCGTCGTGTCCGAGTTGTTGTCACTTGTCATGTGTTCACCGCTGATGTTAGGTTCCTCTTCCATGTCCTTGATTTGTAAGGCGGTTAAAACCGGAGACCATGTAGCCGAGAGGCTGCGGCTATCATTTTGTTTATTCATACAGTAAGGTCTCCTCTCGATTTCAATCGCCTCTCTGACGATTCTAGGGTTAAGGCGTTCGATGCCTGCCAACACCCTAGCGTTAGCGCTTGGGTGGGGGATCCTATAGCACTGACAATCGGTCTAAGGGGCACCCCCTCCTTATGTATTTTGGGCAGGCTATATATCTTCGGACATTTAGAAGATTTTGCTCTAGGAATCAGATGTTTTTGAGTTACTTTATCGATTTTGGATGCCTGTATGCGTGCTTTGGTTGTGACTTCTAGATAAGTAGTAGGGTCACACTTATTCCTTTTGTAAGCTGGGTCAGACAGAATATCACTCATCTTCATCTTATAGTCAGCTGTGTTTAAAACTACAGTGGCATTGCCCTTGTCAGCGGGTAAAATCATTAAATCTACATTGTCTTCAAGACATATTTTAGGGCCCTCAGTTCCTCTGCGGAAATGTTACATTACTTACTTAGCTTTCTTTAAGATTCTGACTATGTCTTGAAGTAAATCTTCGGCCTTGTGTTCGGGAAGGGAACATATATATATGTAATATTGATTGTAATACTATATTACAAACCCAATACCCAAACTAATTTGTGGTAGACTGTAGGCCTTCATCTTCAAATTTCATTAACCTAGACCTACATATCAAATAACATGAATGTGTTACACCACAACCTCGTATAAAATCCATACAATTCCGTCTGTCGGTAGCCTACGTATTCTTCATAATTATTCCCTATAATTACACAATATTATAGAGCCTATGGTTAGGCGTACTAAAATTACCAAACAAAATACTGTATAATAGAGTATTAGCAGTGCCATGTTTACATGGGTGGGTGTGATAGTTATCAAAATTACAATCGTGTTTTAAACTAGTATTGAAGTACCGGTATATATAATTGTTTATAGAAAAAGTTAAAAGTTTTGAAACACTTTTTACAAAACGTCCTTTGTTGTGAAACATAGGCCTAACTGTTTATCTGGCCGAAGCAATAACACTTATTAGAATGTAAAATCTTGAGCATGGGCCACGCCAGACTATCAACGAGCCTGAAAGATAACACAACATAAATTACATTGGGTTGGTGAAGGGCCAGGCCAACAATTACTACATATACTGGGTACTTAAAACCTTTTTAGCCACGTTAGGAGACCTGTGGTTTACTTTACAAATTGATTTGAAAAGTAATTCCAAGTTGCCTGTGGAAATAATCTAGAAGTCACTACCTAACCTACATTATTTTTTTAGAGCCATTTCAAAATTGACAGCATCTGTGGTCGTATGTTACAATACAATAATAAATCGAGTTTTATTCCAGTATACCTAAGTAGTACACAGTTTTGTTACATAGGGTACATTCCAAAAGCTGTTGAAAATGCTAAAAGCATGCTTGGCCCGTACCGAAACCTATTGAATGTGCTTTACCCAGCGTTCCGTAACGTGATTCCTGAGCATATTCAACATGTTGAATATGCCCGAGGTTTTCAGTTGCGCATTTCCAACAAGTGGTGGTTTTTGGCGGCATTTAAAAAACGCTCTATAGAGGGACCTAACCTTGGGCCTAACCCAACTGTAAAATTGCATCAAAATCATATGTTTACACATGTATTAGAGCCTAGTGTATTTAATTGGTTTGACTTACGCCACTATCAATCTTTTCAATTTTACTACAATGTTTGACAACTAATGTAGTGGACGTGGCAAAACGACCTTGCGCCTAAACAGCCATGCCAATGCTTGAGGTGTTCCTTAAAGGCCCACTAAACCCTCACATTTCGTTTAAAACGTGTGATTGTAAGCCTAATCTGTAACGGTTAGTGCATGTGTCAAGTGGCCTAGTGTAACCCAGCACTTGAAATCCAAGAAAAAATGTTTCGCCCCAGGCGTTGTGACGTCTACAAAACGCCACGCTGCTCACTGCATATGGAGCATCTTCTGTGTTTCGACGTCCGCGCAAATATATCTCGTTGTCCAGATCCATCTAATTCACTTGAGCACAAATTAAACATACCACTGAATTCGTCTTACTTCGGTGTACACGATGAATGTTTAAACAACCTTCTACCATTTATACAACTTATTCTATAAAATGTTAAACATGAAGCAATAACCACATAATTTAGATGGAAACACAACCAATTTCAAGCTTATGTAACGAGGAGGTAGCTTTAAAAATCAGAATTCCAACCAGCCTATCATGTTAACTGATATGTTAAGATATTATAAGCAGAAAACCAGCAAGAAATTGATGAAAATGTAGCCGATTATCGTATGTATATAATAATGCGTGTTGTCCGTTCACTGCCGCGGAGTATAACTCGGTGAGCGCGGGCAAAGCCGCATGGCCTGTCAAGCTTTTAATAGCTTGGCTGAAAACATCGACGCATTTGTACATTGTACAAAATAAAATGTTTCAATTATAAACTTAGTTATTAGTTGTATGTCTCAATCTATTGCTATCGATACTTTAATAAAAAGAAAGCACATATATAATAACTAAGAATAACTGAACAAACTATATTTTGAATTTGAAATACAAAATAATACTACAGTTATTAAGAAGAAACAAAACAGCTTGAACCTGATATTATTAATATTAGTATTGCGGTTATCACGATTTGTAATTTTAGTTTCCGGCAATGTTTAGTTACAGAATTTCCATTGATGCCAATAATAAAATAAAGTCGATATATTAATAATAGGCCTAATATAATATAATAATAATAAAAGTAATAATACCACCAATAATAACAATAATAATAAAAATGATAATGATGCAAACACAAATAATATGTAAATCACGCACACGCACACAACCAACCCATGACACACACGACTTAATTGTAGTTTTGACGTGTTTTTTAGGCATATGTAATATATTTGTATCAATTATTATTATTATTTCCAGGTCTGACTGGTAGAATTCCCACGTAGTTTCCTGATTCCTCGGGAAATTGGTTGAGTTTGAGAGCACTCATTGAGATACGACACACTGACTCCTCTATACATAATACAACGCAAGAGAAATCAATATAATGTTTTTATAGTCGATAGTAAACACTAGTAGTTTGACTGATCTTGATCTACGCCGCTCACTGGATATATTCGCGGATGTATCAGGCAATAGGCCGCAACACGCGTTGTTATGTACACACGATAATCGGCTAAATTTCCATCAATTTCTTGCTGGTTTTCTGTTTGTAATATCTTAACATATCAGTTAACATGATAGGCTGGTTGGAATTCTGGTTTTTAAAGCTAGCTCCTCATTAAACAAGCTTGAAATTGGTTGTGTTTCCATCTAAATTATGTGTAAATTGCTTATGTTTAACATTATGTAGAATAAGTTGCATAAATGGTAGAAGGTTGTTCAAGCATTCATCGTGTAGACCGAGGTAAGACAAATTCAGTGGTATGTTTGATTTGTGCTCAAGTGAATTAGATGGATCTGGACGACGAGATATATTTGTGCGGGCCTCGAAACACAGAAGATGCTCCATATGCAGCGAGCAGCGTGGGGTTTTGTAGACGTCATAACGCCTGGGGCGAAACACTTTTTCTTGGATTTCAAGAGCTTGGATACACTAGGCAACTTGACACATGCACTAACCGTTACAGATTTGGCTTACAATTACACATTTTAAACGAAATGTGCGGGTTTAGTGGGCCTTTAAGTATATCATGCTTATAGATGGTTTAACGTGCTGGAGAATGCCAGCGGCAAATCATTTTCAACAAGTTACGGAACGCACCTATATAAGATAACATCCTAGCATTCATTTTTCTAGTTACAAGCTCATTGACGACTTGAAGTCAAACCGACTAGGCTGAAATAGTTTGAAGTGAGTGTTTGGCAGTGTTGTTAAAGCTTCTTTTTAAAGGAGCACTGTTACAGCTACAACTACTTGATCTTTGATGATTGACTACTTGATGGGGGGTGATATCTGATCGCGTCCGTACAAAGCTTTTGCTGAATACACGTGCCCCCTGGTTAACACTAAACGATCAGATACAACATGCCTATCTCAACGACCGGCAGAGACAGAGGCCAAGACAGAACCAGCCCTTCTAAGGGCATTTGTAGATTAATATTTTGGAACGCGGGAGGAATATCCCAAGATAAATTAGCTGAACTATCAAGAATTATCAGTCTCAAGGACGCCGACGCATTCGCAATAGTTGAAGCAGGTACTTTCTCAGATAACGACAACCTGGAGAAGGCACAAGTCACGGGTTATAACATATACAACCTTCCCAGAGCTAGACAAGTCGCCTCAGGCATGATTGTAGGAGTGAAAAAAGAACTCACAGCAAAATTTAAAATACTGAACGAAATGAAAGAAGATGATAAAATTGAACTAGCTCAACTTGAAATATGGAAAAATCAGACAAGGACCAGATACATCATAGCATACAACCCACCACTCAACGAAACTCAAGTAATAGATCTCATCGAGCTGGACAGTAATACAATAGTGGTAGGGGACTTCAACGCACCAAACAAGCAATGGAACTACAAAGAAACAAGTAGAGTAGGATCTATAGTGGAAGACTACATCGATAGCAGACCCTTAATGCTACTGGATGGGACCCCTATGCCGTACACATTCCTCTCGTACAGAGGCCATCAATCAAGACCGGAACTAGTCTTCTGCCATTCAAACATTTATAAAGATGTAATACAAGAAAACCTGGAATCTCCCTCTGGAGCAGGCCACAAGATTGTCCTTATTACCAGGGAAAAGGTTAAAGCAGAAGACGCAGAACCAAGAGTGAGTTGGAACTTCAAAAAAGCAAACTGGGATGGATACAGAAGCTTCACTGAAGATAAGTTCAACGGACCAGTAAGAAGGGAGCAAGCAGACCAAGAGAACCATGAAATTAATGCTATAATACAGGAAGCAGCAAGTAAACACATCCCTAGAGGAAAGGTGAAGAAATATAAGCCCTTCTGGAATGGAAACCTACAGCAACTGAAGGAAGAAAGAGATCATGCAAGGAAAACCGCAGAGAGGACAGGATGCATGACGGATATGATCAAACTAAGGAAGGCACAGGCCGTACTCAAAAAGCAGATAATTGAAAGCAAGAGGAAACATTCGATGAGTTTGCCGAGGGAATAGACTACAGAAAAGATGGGAGTAGGGCACACAACTATTTCTCTCGATTGTGCAACAAGGACATCAAACAGGAGAGAAACGAACCCATTGAATACAAAAACAGATTGCTGACCGACGATAAGGATAAAGCAGAAGCCTTCTGTGAACACCTATCCAAACAGAGTAACTGTAAGAACCAGAAGCATGTCAAAGTAGAAAAACAGAAACACAAGGACGACAACCTAGACCCATATAATGGCGCATTTAGGCCGGATGAACTTGACCAAGCACTAAATAAGCTGCAATGTAAAAAGTCACCTGGAGTAGACCTGATATACCCAGAATTCCTCAAGAATCTTGGCATCGAGGGCAGAAGTACCATCCTCAACTTGTGTAACATGACATGGGAAGATAATATTCCGGACTGCTGGAGAAAAGCAGAAGTCATCCCTATACTGAAAAAGGACAAAGATGGTAGCAAGGTTGATAGCTACAGACCAATATCTCTCACCTGTATGGCAGCTAAAGTCATGGAGCATATGGTAAACTTTGGATTAAAGAGCTATCTCGAATCTAACAAACTCCTAACACCACATCAGGCCGGCTTTCGGAACAACCGAAGTACAGTTGATCAGATTGCGTATCTTATGCAAGATGCTAAGGAAGGGTTCCACAAACAACTATCAACTATAGCAGTTATGGTAGACTTTAAAGCAGCATTTGACAAAGTATGGAGAGGCAGACTACTACAAAAAATGTATAGCCTAAAAATACCAGCAAATATATACAGATGGACCAAAAACTTCTTAAGCCAACGATTTATTCGAGTCAGATACAATAACAGAAGATCAAAATACAGACAGATAAGAGGAGGGGTGCCACAAGGAGCAGTGCTGAGCCCAATTCTCTTTAATATTCTTATAAATGACCTGGCAGAATACGTCCAAAGCAGATGTGAAGTAAAGGTGAAAATCTTTGCCGACGACGTGGTGATGTGGTACAGTGGAAGAGACACAGAGGCAATGGAAGAGGAGATGAACAACGCATTGAAGGCACTGGAAGAGTGGTCAACATTGAACGGAATGGTAGTCAACGAGAAGAAGACAATGTACGACTATTATACCAACGGTCGAACTGTCCCCAATTTCCAACTGAAGTATGCAGGATCACTACTAAATAAGGAAGATAACCCTGCTTACTTGGGGATGACAATGGACCAAAAAATGAAAGGATCGCAACAAATAGAAAAGATGTGTGCAGCAGGTAAGAGAAGGCTGAGCTTGCTGAAGAGAGTGGCAGGAGTGCAATGGGGAGCAAATGAGGAGACATTGGCAACCACATACAAAACATATGTACGACCCCTCCTCGAGTATGGAGGTGCCCTACTCGTCACGGCTCCTAAAGCAAGCAGGGATGCATTGGACAGGGTGCAAAATCAGGCCCTACGAATAATCACAGGAGGTGTCAAAACTACCCCAATTGCTGCAATGGAAGCAAAAACAAAAGTGCCTTCTCTGGATGCGAGGAGATGCATGGCGGCAGTTCATCTACACGAAAAATTAATAAGACTGGACGAACATGAATGGGACAGAGAACCGCTCGAAAAACTGAAGACTCATAAAACCTTTATCACTGTAGTGGACGAGATAAAGACTGATCTTGTCGGGAACTTGTTTAATACTACAACGAGAGAGAAGATTCCCCTACCTAACATAGTAGTATCTGCACTTGATGTACCACATGAGTTGACAGTGGACGGCACGAAGAAGTCAACGTGTACGAGTGAAGAATGGAAGATTTTATCAATGAGACATGTCCACAGACACTACCCAGAAAATGAGTGGCTACACATTTACACAGACGGCTCAGCAACACCAGGTGCAGGTCTGGCAGGGGCAGGAGTATACTGTAGGGAGTTTGAAGAAGCCCACCCTGCGGGTATGAATGGTAGCAGCTATAATGGAGAGATGACAGCAATCCAGAAAGCACTCCTCAAGGCAAAGGGTTGTACCAAGGACAAAATCGTGATCCTAACTGATTCTAAGGCTGCAGTACAAGCATTAGCCAGCAAGGAGGATGTGGATGAAGACATCAGACAGTGCAAGCTAACGATCCTAAGGCTGAACAACATAGGCAAAATGGTAAAGCTACAGTGGATACCTGCACACTGCAATATACATGGCAATGAGAAGGCCGACTACCTGGCCAAACGTGGGAGCAAGATGCCGCAACCAGCAATACCAATAACCTTCAGAGCCGTTAAATCCCATGTGAATGCAGCGATGTCCAGCAAAGTGAAGCAGCAGTGGGTGGAGAAAGGACAAAACAAGACGTGGAATCAATACACAACAACCACAAGACAAACCCCCCACAAATTCAGCAGAAGAATAGAAACCGCGCAATTCAGGCTTAACACACAACATGACCTATTGGGGAAGCACCTGCACCGGATGGGAATATTTGAGACTAGTATCTGCAAACTATGTGGAGTGGAGGAACAGGACAGGAATCACCTCTTCAGATGTAGTAAACTTAAAACAGAACGTGACGCATTGCCTAACGGCATGAAGAGAGAAGAAAAGGAGGCCTGTCTCTACTGGTTGACCAGATCTTACATGATGGCCTGATTAAGCCAAATGTGGGCATATGATAAAAAAAAATAAAAAAAATGATCTTTGAAAGTCACTTAGCTACTTTTCAGCTACTGTATTTGGTCAAGTAGCTCACTACTTGTACAGCTACCCAAAAAAAGAAGTGACGCTACTTTACAGCTACTTTCATTTTTTTTTTATAAAGGACCAAGAGTACGTACTATTTATTAAAACGGCGGTATGGTCCGGAGGTGAGTCATACTCATATCACAGCTGACGGTGTGAAACAGGAAACTCAGTGCTGGGGAGGCGGTTTTGGGACTAAAGAGCAAGAAAGCCAATGTCAGTCGTCATTCCGAACCTGTGACGGTGGGAATTGTGGCGGGCGAAACAAAACATGTGTTTGTTTATTGCAAAAATAGAGTAGCGGCGACTTTTCGCTACAAATACTCGTATAGAGTAGCTTGCTACTCGCTACTTTACTGCATTTTCAAATGTAGCGCGCTACCAGTCTCGCTGCCAAAAAAAGTAACATGCTACAAGTAGGTAGCGCGTTACTTGTAGCGCGTTACTTAACAACACTGGTGTTTGGAGTACAGTATGCGACTTATGGAATCAATTGATTATAGCTATATTTCTTAACACACCTGAATTAAGCTACTTATTACTGGGCGCTGCCAAGGTTTGGGATATAGTCAATTTGGAGCCCTGGGTGGGGTAGGCCTAGGCCTAGGCTACCTAGCCTTATCCAAACACTCACATTCACCTAGCCTACCTAGTTAGGGACCTGGAGCTGGACACATCAGCAGGGCGATTCTGTATGGGCGACGATAAATTTATCAGCGGTTTTAGTCGTTACTGAAGGAAAATGCAAGGCGGTGATTGGCTCATCGCCTTCTTCTAACAACTGAAACCGGTGATAAACGTATCGTCGCCCATACAGAATCGCCCTGCAGGCAGCCCAGACCTGGTAGAGCCTAGGTCTAGGCCTAGGCCTAGGGCCTATTCACCGTACAACCCTGAGGGATTCCTACGAAATAATAGGAGGACTAGGCCTAGGGCTTAGCCTAGGGCCAGGTAGGCCTAGGCCTAGCAATGATCACTGGTCAATAAACACGCTTTGATGACTGTGGTTGCTTTTAGCCAGGATCCAGTTCCGTATGAAATTAAACATGTAATGTAAATGTAACCCACCTGTAGGCATCATTCCAAATTGCATATTAAATTAACCTAAACACAACAGTTACAAACAACTGTTAAATCTAATAGAAAGCCAAAGTAAAAATCACATACCGGTTTTGAGCACATGACCAACTTCAAACCCAATGACATTACACACAAAAGCCGCCATTTTTAGGCCTCCGCCCAAAGTCGTCTTCTTTTTTCTTCAGCAGACGTAACAGATTCGGCCAGAATATTTCGCAGCAAGTTGTCGAAGGCCGAAGCTAGTTGAAGTTTTCAAAAGCCTTTCAGTAATCAATGCAGTAATCAATCACTGTGATATGTTTAAGTTTAAGTTATTTTTAGTAAGAAGAGTAGTAGTAAAGCTCTCTTCTGAGGCTGGGCCATAAGGCCCAGCCACCGAAGAGAGGGCAGAGGCAACCCTCCCCCCAAGATTTACTAAAGTGGGCATCCATATTATGCATATAAATTCATAAAATAAAATGCCCTAAAGTAAAATGAAATAAAATGAATAAAATTAAAATTTAAGGAAAATAATAAAATTGACGATAAAATAAAATAACTCCCCCCCCCCCCCCTCATGATTTAAGCATTGATTAAACATGTTTAATCAATGATTTAGGTACATGCTCCTCTTTAAATTATTTTTGTTTGTGTTTATTGTATTCTGAATTATTCTTCCACCTGATGGATATGGGCATTGGGTTTGGAAAATATGGGTTAGCGTTGCCGCCCAAGGAGGTTATATAATCTCCTTGTTGCCGCCGCCCGAACGTGGTTTGTACGTGCTTACCGCACTTCGTCGATTGCCGTTGCAGAGAAAACACTTCGTTTCGTTTCGTTTTTATTTGCAGAAATGGATTACATACATGTATAGATACATAACTATCAGTAATTTCAGCATTGTCAATTTGATAATTGTATTGTGTAGCCTATTGTATTTATTAGCATCCATTTGATCCATGCAATAAATCGATATAGGATGTATTGCACAAATAAAACTAAAGCTAGAAGTAAGTAGGCTTAGGCCTATGTTGTTTTCGTAAAAGCTAATCTAAACGGAAGTAAAATGCCGAAATAGGTGATTATTGCGATTACTCTACTCCGTCAGTGCGAAAAACACATTGCCAAGGACGAAAGCATAAGGACAATGTAAAGTTTTACTATCAAAAATGGATGGAAGAGTAAGCACACCACCTCATCGACGCCACTACAGCAGCGTTCAAGGCTGGCAAGATTGCGTCAAATCCATTTGCTGGTAGCTATTCCTCCTCCTTCAAACTTGTCTTGCTTGCTACAAAAATACGAACATATTATTTAAAGACGGCGGCATTTTAGTTTGTTGTATCACCAACATAAGCGCTGGGATCTAAGCCAGCGCCTTGTGTACAGGGGAGATCCAGTGCCTTGGAAATGAATGCAGAATGATTTAATGAAGTGCCAATTTCTTGATCATTCTCAAATTGTTACAGACTACCTAGATTTAAACCGTATGATTTTTAAATAAATTATTTGCTGGCTGGAAATCAAACTGGGTTGGGTTTTTCAAATCGAAAATAGTTACAACAGCTGTTTTAAGAAATTCTTACCAGGCCTATTCACACAGTTCTCATGTTTGATCGCTAGGTTGATATGCTTCAAATTGCTTCAAATAACACTACGTCAATAGAAGTAACGAGCATGCGCCATATTGCCAGCAGACGGAACTGTCTTGATTCATATGTGTAAATAATAATGAATGTTTAGAGCAAAGTTTTAATTTTTGCGAGTAACTAGTAGTTGCTATAGTTAAAAATTTCTTAACCGACGTGTATGTTTTCTTTATTATGAGTGACATTCTGACGTATGGATTAATAAAGCGTGGAAAGCTAAAAGCCCAGGTAAACTCGGAATATTTTTGGAAGCAAACTTTATTATTTTCCTAGCCTAGGCCTAACATGGCTGACAATGTAAGTCAGAAACCACCAAAACCAGGTGAAAATGTAAAAATAGTTAATGCTGTCAATGTAGCGGGCAGTGAGACTTTGCGTATGGGGGAACCAGATAGGGTAGTGACTCATCCTACATGTTTAACCGCTGGAACAGTCATAAATCAGCGTAAAAAAGCGCCATCATTTCAGATTACAAGTGTGTCTGTTGGCAGTAACTCTCGAACGTCAAATGACGGTGGTGATGATTCAGCTGACGATTTAGATGAATCTCACACAGATGACTTTTCAATAGATAACTCTCGAATTACTGATGTGGAAAACGAAACACCCTCCTTCTCAGAAGACACGTTCTCAAAAGATGAGCTATATTTTAACCCTACAAACCCATCTATAACCTCTGTGCCAGTTATACCAACCTCATCTCAGTATGGTTTAGCAATTGTGGGATCAGATGCTGATAACAGTGCTAACAATGCCAATTTAATAAATGCCGCAGTGGCTTGTGCGAACAATATAAGTACAGGTGACACAACTGTTAGCGTTACTGATACGGGTAGTGTGATTAATATAATCGCCAACACAAAAAGTGATATTGAAATGCGAGATTTACCACCGCACCATCCTAGCCGAAATGAACGATTTAAAGTAGTGAAGATTGAAAGTACGGAACCTTTCAAACGCGGTCGTTGGATGTGCATGGACTACTTGGATCATACGATATTGCAACAACAACAAACTCAACTTTCGGGCATAAACGTGAAGCAAGCGGATTCTGATTCACCTGTGAACCCTACTCAGTTCATCGCCCCAGAGTCTGGTGTTGTCATATCATCAGACAGTCGCCTGCTCCGAGCACAAGACGAGCACGTCGATCCTGCGTACAGTAAGTCCTCAATGCAAGACAATCAACTAGTTAATCAGCAGAGCACAATAGTTCTAACCACTGGTCAAACTCTGCCTGCTTTTCCTAACATATCACCTGGCCAAAGTCTACAGCAAGATCTTCAACAGAATCCTATTAGTAATACACAGAATTCAATACACAATCTATCACAGCAAATGAATTCACAATCTCAACAAGTCAACCTGCCTTCCCAACAGTTGAGTTCACAATCCCAGCAAATGAGTTCTCAGTCCCTTCCACTTGGCTCACAAGCCCAGCCAATAAATCCTCAATCCCAACAAATGAATTCCCAATCTCAACAAATTAGTTCACAATCCCAGCAACTGAATGCACAGTCCCAACAAGTAGGTTCTCAAACTCAGCAAATGAACCCTCAACAAGTTAACCAGCATCTCCAACAGCAGTATAATTCTCAGCAAATCAACGCCCAATCTCAACAGTTTAATCCTCAACCTCAGCAAAACAGCCAACAACAGCAAGCACAAAACCATGTAGGTTTAATTGGACAATCTCAACAAATTAACACGCAGACACAACAGGTTAACCAACAATCCCAACATTTTACATCTCAAAATTCACATATGAACTCCCAACCACAGCAATTTAATTCTCAGCCCCAACAATTTAACCAACAGAGCTCACAGCAAATGCATCAAGGGAGTGGTCAGCAAAATATTTCTCAAATGCAACAAAATCTACAGGGTCAGAACTTTCAAACAAGCAGTTCGCAGCAAGTCTCTCAAGCGCAAAGTATGACTCAAGTGCCCATTCAGTGTGCTACGAGCATGACATCAGCTCAAGCTTTGCAGCACCAGAGCCTTCCGCCCCAACAGCTGCAACAAGTACTCAATGCTGTAAACATGCAGCAAATGGGTGTCCAACAAGGATTAGTTCAGCAACAACATTTAATGCAACATCAAGGGATAAACCAATTTCAACATCAGGCTCCACAATATTATGGCCAAAGTGGCATTCAAATGTTACCACCTCAGAGTGGAATGGCAACAGCAAATTCAATCGCGTCTGTATCACTGCAACATACTGCACCACCAGTACAATCGTCGGCTACTATGTCTATGCCCATCCCAAATTCTGGGTCTATGGCATCTCAAAGTCTCCCACAAATGACTCAGAGGCAACAACAAATGACGGTACAGAATCAACAACAGCAAATGCAACAGCAAATGCAACTTCAACAAATGGCCACACGACAACCGCAAAGCCTTCAACAAATTCCCATCCAACAGCAACAGCAAGTCCCCATCCAGGGGTATTCAGTACAGCAACAATTCCCCTTGCAACATCAACAGCAGTTTCCAGTGCCGCAACAGTTTTCTGTACAGCAACAAATACCCCTTGTTCAATTGTTTCCTGTCCAACAACAGCAGCAAGTTCCAATGCAAAGTCAGCAAGTCCCTATTCAACAGCACCAACAGCAAATGTTACAACAAAATTACCAGCCAATGCCAAATATCCAGCAATCAGGTCAACAAATATTGACCCGTAATGTCACGATGGGGGACACCCAAAGTGCTCCCAGTCTTACACAAGGGCATAGTGTAAATCAATCTGGTTTGATACAAGGTAATCAAATACCACCTGGTTTACACCAAAACTATTTACATCAAGTCCCAACGTCAACTCAAGGGGACTCTTACTTTACTGCCCCGAGCCCGCGATCTGAAAAACAAGTAACTGGTTCTCGTAGTTTGTCTGCTGGTGGACCCGAGTCTACATGTGGGGTTCAACAATCTGCATCCAGTATGTCCACACATAACCAGCCTTCTGGGACAGTGAGTTCCAGCACCTCCCGTTTGGAAGTAACGGACCAGTCTTCATTGGAGCCATTGTCGTCCCATGCTGAAGGATTCCTAGACGTTTCAACGACAGGAGAGGACCATGCTGGGCCCTCCGAAGATCCAGAGAGGTAAGATAATGAATAAATTATTTACAATAGCTTAATATGTTTACATGTCATAGACCCCAGGTCTAGGCTAGGCATAGCCTACTAATTTATTTGTGTGGACTTGTCCCTATGCATCAGCGTAACCCAAAAACCAGTGTGAGTTCAATTTCATGAATTTGTCAGTTGTTTCCTACTCACCAGGTTTATTAGCTCTGGTACAGATATCGGGCAGCAGAAATTAAGCTTCATTCTTTAGCTTCGAGTTCATAATGCCTTATGTAGGCCCTAGAGCTAAAATGAAATTTTGTATGGGCCGATGGCCGGAATGTAGGAGCGGCATATTCGGAGCGGTAGGCCTATTACAGTGGCTTTGGCCCTTTCAGGTGTTTAGTTACTGCTATACCGTTACAAGCGCAGTCTGATTGAGGAGCAAAGTAGACTCAATTTTGTTTAGTATGGGGAATCCACAACACGCACAGAAAAGAGAAATAGGATCTGGTTATTTATTGTTCATGCGATATATGATTAGAGCCCCGTGAAATTTGCATTAATCCTAACTAGTAACTATAAAAGCGAAAAGTGAAAAATGTAATTTTTCAATTTTGTGCGAAAAGCACAAAATGTACGAAGTCGCGCTAACTATGGCGAATTTTCCCGAGTTTAAGTAGGCCTAACAATCGTAAACAATGCGAAAATAATACATTTTTGTCGATTTCCTGAACATTCCATTCCACTATTTACATTCGGTTACTAAGTCTATTTTAGTTTTTATTGTAGGCCTATCCATAGTGTCAATGAACAATCTCAATCAATAAAGAATTAATTTTTTGATCAAAATTTTTGGTCCATGTCTAATATTTTGCATTGTTGTTAAGTAGCGCACTACTTGTAGCATGTTACTTTTTTTGGTAGCGAGACTGGTAGCGCGCTGAAAATGCGGTAAAGTAGCGAGTAGCAAGCTACTATATACGAGTATTTGTAGCAAAAAATGGCAGCTACCCTATTTTTGCAATAAACGAATATGCGTTTGCTTCCCCGTTTGCACAATTCCCACTGTCACAGGTTCGGAATGACGACTGTCATTGCCCTTCTTGTTCTATAGTCCCAAAACCGCCTCCCCAGGACTGAGTTTGCTGTTTAACCCCTTGAGCTGTGATATGAGTAGGTATGACTCGTTTCTGGACCGTACCGTCGTTTCAATAAATAGTACATAAGTTACTCTTGGTCCGCTATAAAAAATGAAAGTAGCTGTAAAGTAGCGTCACTACTTTTTTTGAGTAGCTGTACAAGTAGCGAGCTACTTACAAAATACAGTAGCTGAAAAGTAGCTAAGTTACTTTCAAAGATCAAATAGCTGTAGCTGTAACAGTGCTACTTTGAAAAAGCTTGCTAGAGTCGATTTCAGATAGAAACTAATTATTACTAAAATGTTGTCTTTTAACTATTAAATGCCAAACGTTTTATTTTTTTAAATTTTTTAGCATAATGCACAATTGCCTCCAGTAAACTTGGCAAGAAAAGATAAACAGATACATAGGCTATAAGGAGTTATCTATTGAAATAAAAAGGCTGTGGAAGCAGAATAATGTAACTGTTGTAGCGTTAATTATATCAGCAAATGGTATTGTTCCGCGAAAAACTCCATGAGCATGACAGTATTAAACTACTTGGTCTCCAACCGAACATATACATCGAGATGCAAAAAGCAATAATTTTGAACACGTGTAGGATAGTACGAACATTTTTGAACTAAGAAGAATGAAGACTTCAAGAAGTTCTCCATCCTGATGGTGGTTTTTGGGGTTTCCACCATACAAAGAGCGAATGCTTGGGATGAGTACAAATCGGCCACGACCGTACATAGCATCCACAGTTTGTTTTGGAAAAATAATATGGACAACGATATATTTAATTAGTTCTAAGTAGACTTTAATAAGGTAAACACATGGAAATACTTGACCTTTATGTTCGTACAACATGTTTACGCCGGTTTTGACCGAGTTTGTATGTATTGCAACAATAAAATAATAATAGTAGCTAAATAATAATAATAGATATCAATTTCATTCTCACAATTAGGTAAAGAAAACACATATACATAACATATAGGCCTAATATCATAACATAACAACAAGACTACTAAATAGTAAATAGGCCTACACATATTAGTATAGCCTACATGTATAGCCTAGCAATGACCTAGCCTACATGTCTGTTTCCCCCCGTTAATAAACCCACAATTCAGATTTAAGAACAGCGTCGATTTTAGGCCTAGGGGCACTAGGCACGTGCCTAGGGCCCCCAAAACAAACTCAATGATCACAAGGCTAATGGTTTTCTACAAAGGAGATATAAACAGCGCAATCCTTGCAGATGATGTGATTCAGTTTTTAATGTTGACCTACTAGACATGAACCACTTCTTAATCCCTCTGATATACCAGATCCTATTTTGTAAATTTCAATCGACTTTCCCAAAATGAGAAAACAATGTTGCGTAGGCCTATTTAAATGCATCCGTGTAACGCTTGTTTTAAACACTGAAAAGAGTAAATAGCTATTTAAGAAACTCTGTGAGGAAGAGCGACTTGAGAATCTTGCAGTACTGTGCTGTGCATCCAGTCATCAGAGACTGGGTGTCCATTCGTCCTGTTTTTTAGGAGCCTGTCCCATTGTCTCCCCAACTGTTCACGCGACAGTGTAGCTGTTTTGTCGCCTCTTTGTAAATATACCGATTTCACGTGTAGCTTGGGGCTTTCTCTTGAAAATCTCGTCTCACACGCTTTAAATCTTTCATAGAAATGTCCATCTTCCATCTAAATAAATAATTTATAAAAAACTGCACGAATAAAAAGTTAATTTTCAAATTTGAATGTTATAATTAATTCCAGGTAACCTTCAGTGCTTGCTCAGATGCTTTCTTGAGGATAAAAATATCTAAAAACATTTCGCTTTTGTTGGCTGGGAGTGAGACTCTGCTCTGGCCGGACCCCTTCCATCCCGCGTAACTGTAAGCTACCAAGTCTACTAACTGATATATCTATTCATTCCTGACTTTTAATTTAAAAAATATGAACACCCTATCGGAGACTGGACTTGTATGGTAGGCCTAAGCAAATTGACTGCTTTGTCAATAAAAGTGTATAGGGAAAAGCGATTCAAATTTTTTGTTGTTGTGTGTGTAAATATATTTGTTTAGAAGTAGAATTTAATTTGAATAGCATATTGCGCCCAAATTTGTCAGCGCCTAGGGCCCCAAATAATGTAAACGCGCCTCTGTTTAAGAATGATCAATGCTAACTATGGGTACGGTCCAAAACGTGCTTAGAATGCTTTGAAGGTAGCGTTAAGAAAGCACTCTCGAGCATATCGAGCACGACTAGTTTCGGACCACCTCCAGCACGAAATGTGCGCGAAATTGATAGCTTTTAGGTTAGGGTCGGATTCATATTTTGTATGCGAATGTTTATAAGATGATAAATTACACTGACCATTGTTAATCCTGGTTGCCTGTCCTTGTGGCACTCTCACTACAATATTTTCTCCGGTAGTCGGATCAAACAGAGTTATAACTTCGGCTACCTCTTCAAATGACGCCATTCTGTTTCAAAACGCCGCCCTTTAAATCCAAATGCTGAAGATGCTCGCACGAAAACCTCGGGCATCTAGAGCGTGCTTGAAACGCTCAAGATTTGAATTTCGGACCGCTAGGCATATCATTTCCAACAGGTAACGGGCCAGCTCAAGCACGCTAAAAGTGTTTTTAACAGGTTTCGGACCGTACCCCACGCTTGTATGAGCCTACCTTTTTTTTGGATGTAGAGAAAGTCGGAATAGTGCTGAAATTTACAGCCAATATGTTCTGTAAATTTCATGATGTTGTAATACTTTTCTGACTTTCCATATATGTATAATTTATAAAATTGCAGTGTCATAATGCTAGATAACACTTTCAACATAGGCCAGTTTGAATTGTGGGATTATTTTCATTTCGAAAAACAAAAACGTCCTAACATACCGTACTGTTTTTCATGATTTTGATATCGGTTAACAACAGCTAAGTGCAGATAGTCATCTGGAATGCAGTGTGGCTGCAATCATGTTTGAGTTTCTAACTACAGTAGTTCGTTTTATTTTACACTTCGGTTTATATATTTATTTAGATACTACTACGTTCAAGTAAACTACGTTATGTAGGGCTGATATGGCTGTTACATACCTTTCGTTCCTATTGGCGTGAAATATGTGTGCAATCTACATGAGTAAAGCAGTGCCATTGCGTAGGCCACCAGTTAAATCTTGTATGCACTTGACTTGTATGCCTTAATGTTATACTCACCTGACCATCATCAGTTCATCACCAAAATGAGAGTTGACAGTCAAATGTACAAAGTCTGTGTTAACAATGTGTCTATAGTGCTAAAGGAACTGCATAAGTGAGTCCCATCTACTACTTTAGTGATTTATTTGAGTGTATACTACATATAACTTGTAACTATTTTATTTATTTATTTAAATAGCGCTTTGGTAGATACATAGTGGTGTACAAGTAGGGTTGCCATTTGTCCGGTTAAACCCGGACATGTCCTCTTTTTTTGTATGCTCTTCATGCGTCCGGGCGGCTTTTTGATAAAAGCATGAAATGTCCGGGTTTTTGGTTTCACTTTGGCCGGATTGTGTCTTTTTCACGAAAAATGCCTGTTCAGCATTCGATTAGTCGCATTTAGGCCTCAGGTCCCTTACAACACTGCTTTAAGTATAAATGGTATCATTTTTTTCAGTGGCATACCAAAGGGAATTTTGGGGCTTAACCCCCCCCCCCCCCCCCCCCCCCACTAGGCCTACCTACAAAAACGATTCTTATAATTTTAAAACATGTAGGCCTATATAGAAGCACAGATAACGGAGCGTAGGGTGCAGGATCAAGCTTATCCACACCAGGCTTTACACCTATTTTGGGTTTCACTGCGAGCTGCGATCACCTTAGGCTACAAAAACACATTTCTCTCACTAGCCTACTACAAGCTTATCTACACCAAGCTTTACACCTATTATGGGTTTCACTGTGAGCTGCGATCACCTCAGGCTACGAAAACACATTTCTCTCACTAGCCCACTACAAACTTATCTACATCGGCCTGTACACCTATTATGGGTTTCACTGTGAGCTGCGATCACCTCAGGCTACGAAAACACATTTCTCTCTCTAGCCCACTACAAGCTTATCTACATCGGCCTGTACACCTATTATGGGTTTCACTGCGAGCTGCAATCACCTCAGGCTACGAAAACACATTTCTCTCACTAGCCCACTACAAGCTTATCTACATCACACCTATTATGGGTTTCTCTGCGAGCTGCAATCACCTCAGGCTACGAAAACACATTTCTCTCACTAGCCCACTACAAGCTTATCTTTATCAGCTTGTACACCTATTATGCGTTTCACTGCGAGCTGGGATCACCTCAGGCTACGAAAACACATTTCTCTCACTAGCCCACTACAAGCTTATGTACATCAGCCTTTACACCTATTATGGGTTTCACCCCTCCCTGACCCACTATATGCATCAATCCCTGAGTATACCATTCTTTATTAAAATGACCTCTTTTCACCACTACAACTTACAACTTACAACTTAGGTGGCTCGTTGGTCCAGTGGTTAGCATCCCTGCTTCCAATGCAGAAGGTCCCGGGTTCAAGTCCCGCTTCAGGCAGAAGTTTTTTAACTTCTAATATGGATTCAATTCCATTACTTCTTGGCTTAGGAATAAGTAAACGGTGACTTTGGAGCCGTCCTAGCAACGAAGCACTCAATAAATTCAAAGTTGTTCTGAATCGGCCTTGTTGATTCTGGCATTTGTCCGCAGGTGTTCGCACTGTCCAATCACTGATTCATATGTTTCGTATTTGAAATATCGATCTTTGATTGGTTATCGCTCACTCGTCGATGGTGTTCGAAGCCTACAGGGTTGGTTTAGTCACTTTCAATTAAAGTCCCCCACTGCAAATCAGTTTAGTTACTGAGTGGGTAGACTCTAAATGTGAATTTATTTATTTATTTTTATTTATGGCAACCCTATGTACAAGAAACCTGTATATTTAACTTGTTAACCCTCAAATGAGCAATAAATTTAAAAAATTTAAAAATTACCTAACATATATAGATAGTAACTTTATTATTCTAGTAACCATTAGTGTGGAACAATTCTAAAATGGACTTTTGTTAAAACTGTACATTACCGTATATTTACTATTTAGTAGGTATACATATGAAATGTTATATGTACTGAGAAGGTGGAATATCTTCCTATATTGCTTTCTTTTCTTACATTTTTTAGAACTCCTGGTATTGGGTTTGTTGTTATATTATTATATTAGTTTATTGTCATAGAATCTACATTCTGCGAGAGGGATCAAGCATTTTCAGATGTACAGACAATCATGATACAAACAATACATGAAATACAGTTTGAAGTATAGATGAAATACAGTAAAACTTCATAATACAGTAAAACGTATACAATAGAATAACAAAATAGATTTAATATAAAATTTGAAATAATTACCGGTTATCCACTAAATATTCGTTTATGGAATAGTATGCTTTTGAAATAAGGAACTTTTTTACCGAGTATTTAAAACTGTTTAATGAGTCTATATTTTTTAGTTCAGCTGGTAATTTGTTAAAAAGTTTTGTGTGTGTGTAGTCGGAGTTTGTCTGTGTTGATGATTTTGAATAAAAATGTGTATGGATGTTATTTTTTAGGCGTGTGTCATGGGTGTGTATATTTTTATTTTTTGGTAATGTATCAATTTTTTTTTCTACTTTTAGGATTGCCTGCAAAATAAACAGACTATAGAATGTTAAAATATTTAATTTAATGAAGAGAGGTTTACAGTGTGACCTTTGTGACTTGTTCACCATTGACCTGATTACCTTCTTTTGAACTATAAATATTTTCTTGGTGCTGGGAGAGCAGCCCCAAAACTCAATTCCATATCGTATATGTGCCTCAAAGTTAGAAAAATATACTATTTTGGCTGTTGCAATGTTTGCTACGGACTTAATGGATTTGATTGCAAAGTAGCCAGAGTTTAGTTTTTTAATTAACGAGTTTATGTGGTCGTGCCACTTGAGTTTATTATCTATTATTAATCCCACAAAGTTTGTTGATGACTCTACATTGATTGATGTGTTGTTTATACTATTATATACTGTTTTTATTTCTACCCGTGGGTCTTTGAGAAATTCAATCATTATAGATTTGGTTTCGTTTAGTAGCAGTCCATTGTCGTTGAACCATTCGGTGGCATTAGCAATTTTAATTTCAGATTCTTGTTTTAGAGTTGACTTGTCATTGGCTTTAGCTATTATGTTAGCATCGTCGGCAAACAGTTCAGAGTCTAGTATATTAAAAGGAAAGTCATTGATAAATATTAAAAAAAACAAAGGACCTATTATTGAACCCTGAGGAACTCCTATAAAGATATTCTCATTGACAGAAAGGAATTTAACTTCAGTCCCGTCTTCATTAGTGTGAGTTACCTCAACTCTTTGTTGCCTGTTACTAAGATAAGATTTAAGAAGAGCTAACTGAGTGCCTCTGATGCCGTAGTAGTTACATTTGTCCAGAAGGATGTCGTGATTCATGCAGTCGAACGCTTTAGTGAGGTCACAGAAAATTCCTGCTACCGGAGTCTTTTTTTCAATACAGTTAACAATCGTTTTAAGAAAACGTTCAACTGTGTTGTAGGTGGATCTGTTTGCTCTGAAACCATTCTGGCATTCAGAAATTGTGTTATTTTTTTCGAGAAATTCTACAATACGGGTGTTCAGTAATGATTCTAGAATTTTCGAGAATGCAGGTAGAATAGATACCGGTCTGTAGTTTTCTACAAGAGATTTTTTGCCTTTTTTATAAAGTGGAACTACTTTGGCCTCCTTTAGTTTTTCTGGAAATACACCAGATTCAATGCAGTTGTTAAAAATAAAGCATAGTGGTATGGCAGTATTGTGGATACATTTTTTAACCAAAGTAACTGGTATTCCATCCTGCCCACAAGAGTTTTAATTTTTTAATTTTTTAACCATATCCATTATCTCTTTTCCGGAAGTTGGTGCTAGGAACAATGATTTTTGAACTTTTCTGTTTCACTTAATTAAGTGTTTTCGATAGCTATTGGCCTGCGGTTTTAGATTACTGGTGAGAGTATGGGCAATGTTACAAAAGTAGTTATTAAATACGTTGGCAATCTCTAGTGGGTCTGATGTTGTTTTATGTTGTAGTTGGTCGCATTCAAGTTCCATGTTTTCACCTGACCTTCCACTCTTTTTTATATGTCTGTTGATCACATCCCATACGGTTTTGGGTTTGTTGTCTGTATTGCTGATTTGGATGCTTATCTCCAGTCTTTTGGCCTGTAGTATGATATTATTATTATTATTATTATTATTATTATTATTTTATTGTTGCAATACATACAAACTCGGTCAAAACCGGCACAAACATGTTGCACGGACACAAATGTCAAGTATTTCCATGTGTTTATATATATATCTTGACCCCGTTTCCAACATTAATTTATCGGGTATGCTTCAACTTCGTTCCATGATCTTCCTCTATTCTCCACACTGTCTTTGATCTGATTTATCCACTTGTCTCTTGGTCTGCCTACTTTCTTCTTATGCCCTTCTTCTTGTAGTTGTTCAAACTCTCTTCTTGGTATCCTAGTCAGGTCCATCCTTTTCATATGTCCAAACCAACGAAGACGTTCTCTCTCCAATCTTACCTTCACGCTTTCAACACCTAATCTTTCTCTGATCACACTACTTCTAATCCTGTCATGCTTTGTCACACCCAGTGTGCTTCTCAAGAACTTCATTTCTGTGTTCCATGTGTTTACCTTATTAAAATCTACTTAGAACTACTTAATATATCATTGTCCACATTATTTTCTCCAAACCGAACTGTGGATGCTATGTACGGTCGTGGCCGATTTGTACTCATCCCAGCATTCGCTCTTTGTACGGTGGAAACCACTAAAACCACCATCGGGATGGAGAACTTCTTGAAGTCTTCATTCTTCTTAGTTCAAAAATTTTCGCACTATCCTACACGTGTTCAAAATAATTGCTTTTTGCATCTCGATGAATATGTTCGGTTGGAGACCAATTAGTTTAATACTGTCATGGAGTTTAGGTGGAACAATGCCATTTGCTGATATAATTAACGGTATAACAGTTACATTATTCTGCTTCCACAACCTTTTTATTTCAATAGATAATTCCTTATATCTGTTTATCTTTTCCCGCCAAGTTGTCTCTACATTGTGGCATAAAGGGACGGCAACATCAATTAAAATCGTTTCTTGTTTCTTCTTGTCAATAAATATAATATCCGGTCTATTGTGATGTATGGTTTGGTCTGTTATAACTGCCCGGTCGTAATATAATTTGTAGTCTTTACTATCTAATACCTTTTCAGGCTTGTATTTGTAATACGCAGTGGTTGTGTATATAAGTTTATACTTCATGGCTAATTTTTGATGTACAATGTTTGCAACTTGGTTATGCCTATGAAGATAATCTGTTTGAAAAAGCATTTTGCACCCAGATACGATATGTTCAATTGTTTCGCCGTTCATATTACATTTTCTACATTTATCTTCCACTGTGACGTCTTTCAGTATGTATGTTTTGTAATTGTTAGTCTTGATTACTTTATCTTGAATAGCGATCATAAATCCCTCTGTTTCGCTGAAAATGTCCCCGGACGTTAACCATTATTATTATTATTATTATTATTATTTTTATTATTATTATTATTTTGTGCTTAATGACGTATTCCTCGAGTACGAGAAATAGGGTGGAAAAAATAAATTTAATTAGTGGAAAGGGGAAATTGGAGGATCTCATTTCATCGCCTCTTATGATTGGCAATTATCCTGGGCCAAATTCTACTTTGGGCCCAGGTGGGGATTTTTTTTTTTCTTTTCTTTACATGTAAATAAGTTTTTGACAATGACAAAATCTAGTGCAGTTCTAAGAAGACTCGTAGTGTATGATACCACTTTACTAACTTGAAAGACTGTGTCACAAGCAATTATCTCCTGCTGTTTTCGATTTTTAATATCATACATACCATGTGTAATGTTTTAAAACTGTACTTATTCAAAACTATTTTACAATTTGACGTTTTCAAAACCACAATTTATCAAGCAATCTAATGTAGGCCAATATAGTCACCTAAAAGTAATAACTAGAAATACAGTGTGTTTACACTTTACACCAAGATCAGTGTTGTCAGAAATCTATAAAATGGTGGATGTTGGCGTATGTAGGATAATCACACGTTTTATGCAATTTTTTGGTAAGCAATTCCATGGTAATTTATTCCCTCCCATACATTGAAGAGGTCAAGTGACGCACAGATTTAAGTACTGTATATGAGTGCTGTAGAACGATATTGTCTTCAATTAGACCTGAAATATGTCTGTAGTTTTTGTCCTTGAGTCTGTTTTGTGTGTGTGATACTTATACATAATATACCATTTACTACGCCACGTTCATTGTATTTCTGAGAAAATGTAATAAAGTAGATAATTGAGGTTCAGGTGTAATCGTGATTACGAAAACGAATACCAGTGGTCACTGTTTTTAAAAACATCGGCTCTGTACGCGACAGCTGTTTTACTGCACGTTAGATGTTTTCAAGAAACTGTTTTTTTTATTGGTCCTTATTGTTCATAGGCCTACACGAAACTGCCGAACATCCGATTTTGGTGTGTTAAAATTGTCTAAAATGTTTTTAAATTGACGCCAAAAGTAAATCAAAATATGCCGTTCTGTAGAGAATTGAGTGCTTTCTTCAATGTTCCTATAAATATGTCCGTTTTTCAAATGTTCTTAATCAAGTGTGAAAGGTGTCTCGCAACATCGCAGTACATTACAAAAGAACAAAATATATAGAACGGAAATATTTACAGGATCAAAGAACATTTATAAGAAAGAGCACTAAATTCTCTAACGATGACATATTATATTAATAGTAATAACTTTTGGTACAATTTAAAAACATTTTAACAGAACGCCTTCGGGTGTTCCGCAAGCTAGGTGGAGGTCGGTCTACAGAAAACCACTCTTGAGCGTCCGACGTGCAGTACTTTCGTACTATTCAAACTGCATGCACAATAATTGATATTTTTTATTTTGTTTTTGCAAGCACACAGATAACTGAACTGTTATGTTGCGTACATTGAGTTTTTGTTAGAATAAGACATCGATTTTTTTGTGGGTTCTAAACCTGCCTAAAATGTTTAATTGTTAGTACTTTTTAGTCCATGGCGATCCAATTTGGTAAATTTGGATGTTACTACTGTGTGGGAACAAGCAAAAACGTATCCCATTATGGATCACGTATCGTAATTATGTGTTGATTCCGGGCATTCCGAGCGTCAATCGCTTCATGCACTAGCCTACCTTCAACCTTTCCGTCACATATTATGTATGGTTTTCATACGCTAACTAGATTCTCATGCTGACAAAATAGCCGAGCCGAGTCCAATAATACCATCATGATTTTCTACTTTAGTTCCTAGCATCTACTTAAAACATGTCTAGTAGTCAGATCTGGGCAAAATACTCAAACAAATGTAGGCCTAGCCAGAGCCTATTTGAAATACAAAAACGAAGATACAGCAAAGAGCAAAGTTGAGTATTTTGAAATGTACAATATACAAATACTTTGCAACAGTATTTGTAATACAAAATACAAATGTATTTCCAATATTTTTATTTTAGATACTGCCCATCTCTGCCGGTAGTGATAATTTTCGACTGTGTACTGGGAATGAACACCTCGTTGCGCCACTCCTTGGTTCCTTGCTGCATACCGGTAGTGAATCACTTAAAATATCTCTCGACAAACAAATTCCGTTTTGAAGTAAGTTCCATTCCATCGAATGTTGTTGGCGCTGCATATATACTGGAAACGATGCTTCGGGCGTTTAGCGATGTTTACCATGATCTAACATCGTTTTCCTCGGCGCCCTTGAGTGTGGGCTACGCACATGTTTGTCAAAAGCATCCAGTTGTATCGAGCGTTGTCTTGCACATTTCTTGTGTACATGACTGGTCAAGGTTTCAATCGCACTTTATGTACGTTTAATGTGAATAGCAGTACAAAAAATATCATTATTATTATTGTTATTATTTTGAGTTTTACGACGTACTCTGACGACGACTTATATGACTCATTACGATGACTTATATGACGTATTATATGACATGGGCCGAATCAGATCCGAAACACCTTGTCATCATAAGAGGAGTTGTGTTGGTACAGTGGGGGTAGTAAGATATTTTTTGCGCTGTCGTTACAGGCCAATATGGTTTGGAGCTGCGTGTACTAGATGGTGAGTACTTTGCGGAAGAAAGGCATGATTGACATTTATGGTCTCTAATAAAACCAACAACTTATTTTGAGGTTTGATTTTACAACTGTGTAGGTTGAAGTGGAAAATACAGTAGTTACGCGGATTAATGGGCGTTCAGGTCGCAAAAAGTGCCGGCCGACATGAATGATCTAGAAGAGAGATAAGAAAACGTTGCTGTTCAAAGGGGGTTGCTTAAAGGCATTCACGCGAGGTCTCTTTGCCGGCACCGGTCACCACGGGAATTCCCTCTACTTCGACCGGTTAAACTTTTAAAATAATACTTTACTTTAAATGTGAAACAGAAGCGATACGTGTTTGTGCTATGGATTCTTCACTACTACTGTTTTGCTACAATTATCTCAAAATTTATGTTTGGTTTTAGTGTAGGTTCGTGCCCGTATTTTAGAATTACCCGAATATTCTGGCGTGTTACCAAACATATACATTCTGGACGTGCATATTTCATTATTCTCGAAGAAGGTCGTGCGTGCTATAAGGTACCTGCACTGCAATGAGAGCTATTCTTTTTATCGATTTTCTCCGTCGTAGACCGCCTAGAGAAGAAGGTAGCCAGCTTTCTTTGCTCGATGTATCGTCACAGTACCTAGTTAGGCCTACCTACCGAACTTTTACGAGCCGTGGATCGTCAAAAATTGCATGTGCGCCCGAAGACTGGCAAATGACAATTGCGAATATGCGGAGAGATATGCCAAAATTGTCGTAATGAATCATTATTCTAATGCAAATCTGGACATGTAACCATGATTATAAAGATAATTTTTTTAGATGAGTTTTGCGGGTAGAGTTTTTTCTTGCGGATCACTGCTGAACATAATGACGCTGTAAGTGATAGTGTGTGACGACTAAATATTAATAATGTATCTCATAAGCATTCGATGTGCATTTGTATGAGGTTCGAGTGCACGTGGCATTAAAAAGGGGTGCCAACATCGTATAATCGAAACTATGCAGATCATGTTCTCAGCGAGTGCACAGTAGAGTTTTTTTAGTTTTATTTAGAAAGGAAATGCAGTCTGTTTCACTGTCAATGTTTTGCGAAGGTTTTGTTGAAGTGACTGCAGGAAGGGGCTCTAGTGCATGAAAATATGGAGTATGTTAATTCACATTGGGACCGTATTCACATTTTTATTCTATGCCAAACATTTCTTGATTGTAGTAGCACTTAATTTACGTCCCGATCTACCCACGTATCACTGTGAACCTTGATTACGTTGGTGCATTTCAACTAAGGAGGGAAAGACGCGGTTTCACCTAACATCAAGATTCTAAACCACACTTTGACACTGGACATGCCTTCCGGTCGAAGGACAAAACGTAATTCGATAAGATATTCACTATATTGCATACTATACCTGTAATCAGTTAAATGCGAAACAAGAAAACTATACGTTTGTGTTCTATGTAGGTCAAAAAGTGATCCTTATCCAGGATTTGGTTTTCTGTCTGCCAAAAAATGAATTATAAAATTTTAAAGCTTATCGTTACGATTGTTCTTTTATTTATTTAATTACCTAATTATAAATTATCGAATGAACAATCGCAATGATTACTTTATTTGTAAATTCTTTGTTTAGCCGGTACCAAACCAAATCCCGTGTATTAATCACTTTTTTAATATCTTGAAACGTTCTGTAGACCCTGCTAAATGCTAATAGCTGTCTTTATCTAGCCTACCTTCCCACAATTTCGATTGAAGATACGAAAAGAAAACGTTCAATTCTCACGATCTAGTGCTGCTAAGTCTTAACAGGGATCGTCAGTCCATTTATATTATATATCTGTCCTTGAAAATGTCCCTTCTATTTTCCAATTTTCCGTCTTTAAAAGTTTAATGAGAGCATATTTGCCACTACTGAGATATTTCATGTGCAAGAAATCTCGTCCCAGATCTGTTCCTTGTGTATGATGTTAATTTATGTATACATTTATGAATTTATCGTAGGTATTCAGTGTTAAGGTAGGAAAACATGTGCAAGGAAAACAATAATAAAAACAACGGGCAAAATTATGTAGCCTAAATGTAATAAATAATAATGAAGATAATTGTACAACGTCGGACGAAATTTACAGTAGAAAGAGAGAACATAATAATTGCCAAGTAAAAGAATAAAAATAAACAGGTGTAAGAAATACATGCTAGAGTCGGATATGAGTTCGGCAAATGTGTATGTTGATCCGACTTGATGGCTTCTGCAGTGTGTCGTGTCGTGTTGCAATGCTTGTGTCGCCATCGCTCACGGTCACCGACGTTGCGGTATTTGGCATCACCGGACAGAGGGACAAAAACGTAGATCTCTGCTTCAGAAGGATTAGGGTTTCATTCGCGATTCGGGCTGAGTTTTTTCAAAATTTTGATATTAGTAGCTAGGTCTATTTCGCGATGGTGACTTTTGGGACCGTCATAGCAATAGCAACAAGGCACATATAACAAAATGATTGAATGCCCTCCACTGAAAATCGGTACTTGTAACTGACGGCGTAGACAATGAATACAGATTACATTTATTTATTTATCAGACAATAATAGTTTTCCATTTATAATCTTTAACCCATTGTCACAGGTAGTTCTTTGTTTGTAAATGGACTACTAATATGCGAATACAAAAGTTGAATAGTAGTTCATTCTTTGATAACCAATCTGACTCTAGCTAATTTAGATGCTAATAATAGACAGTATCAAAAATATTTGCATTTAAATTTTATTAATTATGATTTAATTTTCGTAGAACAAAAAGAACCGGACCATATTCCCTAGCGATGTGCTTGCTGGTCGTAGTCAGTAATCTAATAATTGTAGACTGATTTCATGTAGACGTGCGGCTCTGTAATGGTTGTCTGTTGACCTAGAGCCGTAATCTAACTACAAGGCAGATTTGCCAAGGCCTTGTCCTGCAGTCAAATCCGGCCTTGCGCTTTGAATGGGCTTCCCTATCAAATGGGACAGAACAGAACAACAGTTGCGCATCGGAATATAGACATACGAACGTATGATCGTGATGTACACACTTGATAGGCTTCACTATCACATTGCAACATGCATAAGGAATGTACATGCGACGAAGTGACGATTGAAGAATGCGCAATTAAAAATGGTAATGCGTGTTGAATTAGGAGGCCTCGAGTTTGGGTGGCAAACTTCTCCTTCGTATAGAACTTTCGTCGAAATCAATATAGATAGGTTCACTGCAACACTCTAATTTAAGACCACCACGAAAAAATGATTTCATCTGGAAACTAAATTTAAACGTTCTTCGCAAATCCATTTCTGTTCCTTCCGGATATTCTTTGCAGCTTTGCTAATTAAAACATTTTCGGAATAACAGCTCTTGAAATTTATACTTAATCCAAAGATTTTCATTTTGGGTTACTTTGGTGAGGTGAACGGATTTAGCATTATTTTCCCTGGCTCAATTTTCTTAAATAATTCACGTTGCACTTTCAAACGAATTCTCTTTGTAATAGTAAGGAAAGGAAATGAAACCACACAGAAATCTGATCCGGGAAACCTTCAGGCCTACTCAGTAATACTTGCCACAGAATGGGATACCATCTTAGGGCAATGAAGTATGTATATTCATGCAAACTGGTTTAGCTAGGTATTAAAAAAAAAGTTAGTTCTCCACTGGTAGTGTCAAACGTGTCGCGAGAGGCGGTATTATTGCCTTGGTACACTTGGAATAATGTCGGTACTAACTGCACACACTTTAACCGACTGTATAACGTAGGAACCTACTTTATCGACAAGAGCTAGATACGTGTCGCCGACTAGTGCTGCCTCGTGAAACTTGTCCGTCTTAGTTCGGCTGGTCGCTACGAGATAGCGGGAAGCGCGTTAAAACTGAAATTGTACTTTTCCCGCCAGTTGGCTCTGTATCGTGTTGACGAGGTTTCCTCAGTCATAAGGGCGAATGTTCGAAGTTATTCTAGTAACAACTAACAACCCTTGGACATTAGCTCCGCTTCCATCGAGGATTCAATTCAAAACGGAATTGAGTTGGATTTTGAACCAAATCCGATTTCACTACTCATATAAATAAACACTACTCTTCCTTAAGAGGATTGGATTCATTCAATCCACCAAATGGTTGATAATATATTGATAATATATTAATCGGTTGTACAATACATCTTGTATATACAATACAATACAATAAATATAATTTTTTTTAAACTACACAACATATTTTACTAGAATACCACGATGGCGTGAAATACATCATCTGTGAGGACACATCTGTAAATAACTTATTAAAGCGGCCGTAAAATACTTATGATAAATCATGCATTGTGAGTACAGGTCTGGAGTCTGGACAGATAAATAATACTTACCGTCGATTTTCGTAGTAAAATGGGTCGATCCGTGACTAGCTTGGCTGCCAGTTTACTAACCCCGTAGTAGACAATCAATCACATTGCTTGGCAAATCTCGTTCTTGGCAGCTTCGTTCGAAGCCAATTTGCTGTATTCTGTCAGCACAGTGAGTGATGGACGGACTCAGCAAGAACGTCATACTTCGGACCTCTAACACGTAGTTTTCGCAGCACACGACACCTAAGAAGATACCTACTAATTGAAGATGTCCAAATTTGTTTGTGCCGATTTAAATTCAATTTGTATTAGCCTACAGCTGCGTTCCAGAATTCATCTGATTACTGATAATGAGGATAATGTCACAATACAAAATGAATTTTGAAGATGTCGGTGCTATCTATAAGCTGGTAAGCCTTGATTTATTATAAATGATGTAAAGAAAATCGGATAAGCGATGAAAATATCACGAATATTGATATTTGCCTTCATTTTTTATACATGATGTAAAGGAAATCGGATAAGCGATGAAAATATCATGAATATTGGTATTTGCCTTCATTTTGTATACATGATGTAAAGAAAATCGGATAAGCGATGAAAATATCATGCATATTGATATTTTAACTAATGTGAGTGGTTGTTGGCAATGCATGGTGTGGTTTTCACGATGGAGGGCGGAAGACGTACACATCAAGTGCCAAGTGATAATTCTTTGCATCACCTGTATTAAAGCGAAACGTGTCATGTGTTTACGGTGCATTCAGCTTCAGGAAGAAAGTTGACTTACGGCATACTAAACCAACCGGGCTATCCTGCTTGAATTCGGTTAATGATAGTTGCGAATTTGTGTCACGAAGTAGCTTTGATGTTGTCAAGGAAGATCAGGAAGATGCCAGAGTTAATTAATGAGTGGAGTGGACTATTTCAAGTCTAGTACCCCCAAGCTAATATTAAAACATAGCGCGGACGGAATCAAACACAAAGAAGTGTTGAGTTATTTTTGTTAGATACGTTGAAAGTCAGAATTCTACCTCATCCTAATAACCGTTTCTTTTTACGAATGGTATTTAGTTATTGACTGGTATACTTGAGATTTTCTTAGTTTGAAGCACCCCTCCATCGCTGTGCGACCAACCCTTACCTCCATGACAACTGAGTAACAATGATATCCTATTTATTCATTTTGTTTTATATTATTTATAATCATTAATATATATTTGTTATGTTTGGCGATGGTATTATAATTAGGGAGTAGAGCATTTAAACTACTTGTGTCAAACTTAAAATATCTGTACTCTAGTTAATTATCATCTATGATTCCGAACTGGAATAACGCAATTGCATTATTTATTATACGGGTGATACATGCACAAATTTTAGCGCATGCAAAATGGGGGCTCCACTGAATTATTTCGTGTTGGAAATAATTGATGGTCAGTTATACAACGTTGCATCACACATGCGCTGTTGCCGCATGTGACATGCCCGTGCACGTTCCACTGCGGTCTCGTACATATGGCAACGTACGTTTGGGTAGCACGAAAACTTATAATTTGGCAATGCACACTGATGCACATTAGACAGCCTATATACAGAAGTCGGGAAAGTTATTGAAATATAGCGTGTGGTGTGCACCCAGGGTTGAGAAATTTTGCCCAGCCCGAAACAACCCAGCGGGGTTTTCAACCCAAAATCCACTTGAAAAAACAAGTACAAAGTGGGTCTTTTGGGGTGTTTGAGCAGAACACAGTAATTGATTAATTGATTGATATTAATTATTTTTATTTCATGAACACACCAACAGCTACTCAAGGTAGTAGAAAATCAAAGTATAAGTGCACAGTACACGGATATACAGTGCGTGTACAAAACAATACATTTTTATTTTGTGGTATCCATAAGCCCCTAAAACTCTGAAAACCCCCACCCTGCCTGTTTTTTTTTTTCATAAAAAACGTTTTCTCAACCCTGTGTGTCACTGTGTGTGTTGCGCACCGGCATACTCACTACCCGCACCACCAGCTATGGTGGCTATGTATGTTGTCCGCCAGGAGGCGTTTACTTGCGAGGCTGCGATACCTGACCTCGATCCATATTGATTCCTCTTTCAAAATAATAATTAAAACCGGAATTGAATGTGTAGGTCGACCATAGTCAATATTTTCAATTGTTAGTTCGAACAATGGCTGGCGCTCGGAGTATTCAGATGCTTACTTATTCCCTTCCGCGCCATTGCCTCCGCAAATATCATTCCATTGTTGACAGACTATGCATATACCAAACTTCCAGTGAACGATGAAATATCACATTTTCAAAATTTCATTGACAGTAGCGTAGGTAGGCCTACTGCCTACTATCGGATTCAAGAAGGTGTCTATTTAAAAAACAGTCAACAAAATCGACAACTCCTACCGCCTAACATGTTTTACATATGTCGTGGGCCGGAAAACCAAAACGACAACCACCATGTTTTTGTGATGTGGGGATATGACGAGTATAATAAGAAAAAATAATACAAAATGTTAGAAAATCGTTCCTTATAAAATCTAGCAATACAAATGATACGTTTTCGGAACCGGAAAATATTTTATGGATGGGTAACTGATTCAATTCGATAAAATTGGCTATCAGTCTGTATTGTCCAGTGTTTCTTTGGACAGTTAATGTCTTACGTAATGTCTTGCCTGGAAACCATAACATTTATAGTGACTCGTAATTCGTTTTATGTTCTTTCTGCAGGTCGCCTATTACTCATTTACAGAGTTATATTGGTCATAAATGGCCAGCTATAAACAATGCCAATATCAACAAGCCAGATCTTTAATTTCAATGTCATGAAAAATCGAAAAAGTGCCCTGCCCGTTTCGTAGTCGCATATTTTTATAGTATGTGTACTACAAAGTGTTCAAATTCCGGCAATTTTGTTTACTTACAAGAATTCCGTTATATACCCACATCAACATAATTTTGTTGGGTGTGTCTTGGGGACGATTTTCGCAAGAATTTCGGTGTCCGACGGAAATGCTAGAAATATAATAAGGTACATGCTAAGGCTAGCTCAGTAGAACTCGCATGCAGACTGGTGTGTTGCGTATTATGTTCTTGATGGCGTGACTGACGAGGACTGACTACTTCCAAGAAGTACTCGTAATGGTTTCTTTTTGTTTCTTTTCTCCAGTCGATAGGGAATCTAACGAAATTCAATGTTGTTCATTTACAAAATAGTTCTCCTTGGTCGTCTGTATACATTGGTTTTGTTACTTAATTATTCGAGGAAACAGGCATTCATACATTTTTGCCAATAACGGGGGGGGGGGGGGGGGCGAGGTTGGAGACATTCAGATAAAAACATCCCACTTGTGTGTGGAGTGGAGGGGTCTGATGGGTCGGAGCTCCAACCACAGATACGGAAATGTAACATTTACGTTTTTACGTTAGAAGGGGTTGTTTTTTTTTTCATTATATTCCGCGTTTCATTTGATTATTTGTACATATTACTTTTGTTATGTTATACATACTTATATCTGCAGCAAGTCCCAGGGTGAATATTCGTTTTTACTGCCACTTCCACTCGGAATTATTTACAAAACCACTGATTACAAAAATAATATGGGCCTGTACCCAAAACAAACACAATGATAGAATGTTGTACAGTGTCAATTGTCTCAATTCATGTACCATAGGGCCTACATATGAATATACAACGTTATGAATCTTAATGTAACAATATCTAAACGAACATGGGTGCAATATATGGTTTCTTGAACTAATAGTTTACTTTATTCTTTTTCTCTTCGGTTCTTGTAAAGTTGTGGTTATCAATAACATCGGTAAGAACGTAGAGCGATAAGCGCCCCATAAAACATAAAGTTGACCAGAGTACAGAGTTCAAAGTCTCGGTTTGACCATTGAGGACTAAGTAAAGTAATTATTTGTCTTCCATTACGATCATCCGCTATCGTTTCAACAAACAACGAAATAGTTGAAAAATTAAGTTTTGCTTGTATAGCGATTAGATATAGAATCAATACACAATCCTAAAACATATGTACACATTTTTATTTTGCGGTTTTCTTGCTGTACAAAACCGACTTAAATTTTAGCTGTATTCGGGTTATTCCTCATTCGTGATGATGATCATGATGTCGCACTTGAGTCTAATACTACGCCATAAGTAATTATTGAGACATGCAATATATCAGCTTGTTCGCATATGTATAAATACTTGTGTTATGTCCTGTACCATCGTATTGTTGGGACCTTTTTCCTTGAGCTGTATTTAATGTCAAAATTTGTTCAACGCCTGGAGTCCATAATACGCACATGACAACATAGTAAAATTCACTTGAAATGCGATTGTAGCAATGGGGAAAAGATTGAGTGAATAAACAGCTGTAACCCCGAATCTAGGTGTAATTCCTGTAAATTTGTCTAGGTATAGCGTGTGTTTTGTCCATCAGAACATTTCTTTCTCCGAAACTATAGCATGACTACATACGTTGTCACCTGAAATTATAACATCCGCTACTTGGATATACTCTGTCGTGCACTGTTCTCCGTGAGATACTGTACTCCTTGCGTCGCAGAGGTGTTTGGGTACATAGGTCCCTCCTCGTGGGGACCGGTGCCCGCAAAGGCGTCTTGTGCATATCTGTTGTCATTTCCTTATTCATCTCATCTCTCCTGCATCATCTTTCGCCTTCCAGCTTCCAGTTTTCACATTCTTCTTCTACATACTTGCCGGCCCTCTTTGTGACTTGAACGCTTATCCCCCCCCCTGCCCCCGCCACCACCATCACCACCACCACCCCAACTGGACCTGGATTCCCCTTATGACAACCCCAGCGATATGTGATGGGTCTGATTAGGCCGACGCTGTGTGACTTATTACTATTTATTTCTAGGAAAACGCTCCGCGTTGACAGATGAGCGATTTTAACAAAATTGGGTATTTTTTCAGTAATTAATTTTTTGTAGGTTGGCATCTTCACGGATTTGGCTGATTATGTTAACAACATCGAGTTTAGTGGTCACGGGTGTTGACCGAAAATTTCAGCCAAATCCGTCAAGCCGTTTGACCTGTGCGCGACGAACAAAATTTGGCGCACAGACGAACAGACAAAGCGCCGATCGAGTTGTATGGAGAGATTCGCTATCGCTCATCCAAAAATTGCGTCGTTTAATACAAAAATACTCCAATAATCAATAACTTATTGAAACTTGCGTTTAATTTCGATGTGAATTACACATTTTAGTGCCTTTAGCGAGGCTTCCGTTCTAGTGCAACAAAATTAATTTAGCGATTTGGTAATTGAGAATTGGGACTAGACTGAATTATTGCAGTTCCCGATACACCCAGAGGCCGTAGTAGTAATAGATTGTTGGTTGTTGTGTTCCCGCACACATAATTATTGCGTAATGTTATTTGACCTCCATGGGCCGTATAACTAGGCCTGGTTACTCGTTAGAGAGAGAGACAAGACACGACATCGCTCTGCACTATGTAGCCATGCGGTCTGCGGTGATCGCCGTCCTCGAAGAATACGTAGTTGCAACAATTGATGCCAGATGGCGTTGCGCCATTGGTTGCTTGTCTTGTCGCCATCTTGTTACGAGTGCATGCACTAAATAGATAAATTTACACTCTCCTTGTTATGTATGATTCAAATGCTACAATTGTTTGATTATATGAATGAATGCAAAGTATATAAGCCGGTAATACTTTGTGAAGTTCAGTGAGACATGTATAGGCCTACCTGGAGTGGAGGAAGTGTCACGCATACTTGTTGTACATGAAGCATTCTTGAAATGGGAAAGAGAAGAGGTTAGATAGATGCATTCGAGGTGTGGTGTTATATACTGGAGAATGCTGAAGGTCCCTCGGATAAAAGTACAAATAAGGAAGTATTGAAAGTGCACATGAAGAAAGAAGGTTGTGGAAGAGTTGAATTCAACCGTGGGATCGTTTAGTAAAGATACGTTTTGAGAAACCAATTGTATTGTTGTTGTACTGCACACAACACCGTGGTCACCAGTGGGTTTTTTTTCAACTTTTTTCCCCAACACACTATACATGTTTTTGTTCTTTTTCCACAACCTTTATGTTATCTTTAAATATTATTAATTTATCTTGGGAAAGTTAAGAGTTATTATACTCAGGAATTTCTGTTTGTATTGAAGTGTTGCAAAAAATATGATTTATCTATATGTTCAATAAAGTATTATTAATATAAAAACACCGTGGTTATTGGTCTACACTTGTTGAGACGAAGGTCTACTGAAGAGTAAAGATTTTAATACAAGGGCAAGATTGAAATATGTGATACAAGAGGTAAACGAAAATACTTTCAGGAATGATGGGAGGATTGAGAGCTCATTTTCAAACTAATACTCGGAATGATGACCTGACAAAAATAATTTTTTCGTGGGGTTTTCGTTTTCCCTGTCAATTTATGTTTTGATATTTTGATGATTTGGGAGGGTAATCTTAGTGGTAAAAAATACTTAATAGTATCACACAAATGTAAATCGTTTCATTAAGAATGGCTATTTATTAAATTCTAATCGGCAGAGCTAAGCGACACACCAAACATTTGTTTTTTAGATAGAAAATACAAGATACTTACTGTTACCTTTGAACTTACTTATTTACTGACACTTTTAAAGAATGTATCTAGAATAAATTTATTTGAAAAACATTCGTCTTTGTATCGAAAATACCAGAGATTAAAGTACCTTACACGGTTTCTTATCGAAAATACGTTTTATACTCTACTCATCGAAATGTATTTAATCTATAAGTCAAGTATGTCCACAATCCGTTATTTATTAAATTCTAATCGGCAGAGCTAAGCGAAACCTCAAACATTTGTGTTTTAGATACAAAATACAAGATACTTACTGTTACCTTTAAACTTACTTATTTACTGATACTTTTAAAGAATACGAAGTAAAACACATTCGACTGTATAATGTTATTATACTGTATCTAGTTATAAGAAAAGGGTTCTCGCAAAAAGCAAGAGTTTTCAAGTGGGCTCATAGAACATGTATTGTGTTCTATCATAATGGTCTAGCTTGAGCTTGAAGGGTTTATAGGCAATTTAGACTTTTCAACACATTAAGCTGTTGGAACAATGCGTTAGACAATGCAATTTTACGTGGACATACTTGGCTTATAGATTAAATACATTATAATTAGTAAAGTATAAAACGTATTTTCGATAAAAAAAACTGTGTAAGGTACTTCAAGCTCTGTTATTTTCGATACAAAGACGAATGTTTTTCAAATAGATTTATTTTCGATACTGCTCTCTCTGCAAATCAGTAATTCCTTAACATATGTCTCGTTATTCTTTGTCAGTTGTAATAGCTGATCTTAACTTATCGTGTCCATGGGTAAAAAAAAATATTCACACAATTACTGCTCAAAAGGAAATATTGTTATGTTTATAGAAGGTTATAGAATAAAATAAACTCATTACAAGTTTGTCCTCAGATCGTTCGTGACTTGCAATTGTGACATCAAGGACTAGAATGAAATGTTTGCTTCCTTCATTGACTTGACTTGTTCTGCGAAGAAGTTCGTTGACTTGTTGTGTACTGAAATATGTTTAAGTCTGGTGTTATGAGTTTGCATGTTTTATCTTTTGGGTAGGCGTCTCCAACGAGCTGAAAAGAACTGTCGTCGTTAAAAGGTCGCCATTTTGAATCCCTTCGCGAATATTGTAATAATAATGCAATCAATATCAGTTAGTAGAGCTGCCAATATGGCGAACTTGAAGGCCGGGTTCATAAAAAAATTACACCTTCAGTACAATTCGTTTTTTATGCATAATTTATTATCCTTAAAGAAACATCTGGGATGCTTCATCGGGCTAGCTTTTAGTTCAGTGTTTTTTCTCTAGTTAACGGCATTTGCTTGAATTGTAGATTCCTCTCTGCAGGCATGTTGTGCATGGCCATGTAGTTAATGCAATACTTATTGATAAGTATTACATTACGTATTGCAATACATCACAAGTAACATATGAAATTAAAGAACTTCGACACACGCAGCTTTAAAGCGTGATAATTTGAGAATGTGTGTGTATACATAATTTTTTCGATATTAAAATTTTTGATGATGTCGGACTAGATATTATCAAGATCTAGAGATATTCCCTGAAAAGTGAAAACATATTCAAAATTGATTATGTTCGGATAAAATTAGACACTTTCAATAGGTAATATCTCAAATTGTCTAATGTGATATATAATCGTAACACATTTCGAATCCTTGTTTTTTGAGAATATTGTAAATCTTCTTAACATCTAATCTACTTCTGAACATCTCATGATAACGAAAGTTTGATATTGAATGTAACTTTATATATAGGGACAAAAAACCGTAAATTATCATGCTAAAATGGGTGTCGAGCACTTAAAACATTCTAGTTCCGATTTGCCTTTGTCTAGATAGAAAAGATGACGATAGTGACAAAGTACTTGGTTGGTGTATTTTGGTTCTCATGTTGCAGTTGCATACAATACAACCGAGGGGGGTGAAGGGGGACAACAAACAAACGTTTGACATGTCGCACATAATTACTTATTGAACTGTTGCTATTGGTTCTTGACTCATATTGGTTTCATAAGTAGGGTAAATGTCGGATCGATAAGCACATTTAACAACTAGTAGCTCAGTGAACACAAATATAAATGACAATGCAAAATAGCAACGAATTGTTTTATTGAGACCGATGCCAGCCAAACACGTTGTAGCATAAACGTATTGAGGTTAACACTAAATCCATCTCACCATGCATAGGAACCAAGGCCCGGGTATCTGAGCCGTGCTAAGAACTTCGTGGGGCAAGCACATGCATGGTAATGGAGAGCTGTGTCTAACCAATCCACGAAGTGATAATATGAAAAAATGTGCAAATGTCCATACAAAAACAAGTTTATGTTTTCGTTGATAAGACCAGATTTCCATTTCCTAGAATATTGTTTCTTATTTGTTAAAACAAAGCAAGCAAAGAAGTTCTCATCGACATTGGTAGCTAAGACGCTTCCCATGGCACATGGTTGATAAAACCTTGAATATTGTTTCTTATTTGTGAAACCAAAGCCATGAAATTCTCGTCGATATTGGTATAGCTACACTTCCCATGGCACAGCTGGCATTGGAAGACAAATAATGTTATCTGCAACGATTCTTATGGTTGTAATCACGGTAACGTTTTATTATTCATACCTTTATTTTACCATATACCTATTCATAGTTACTTCATTCATATATCAGATCAACATATCACAATATGTCCGCCATGCTCAAAGTTTTAAGGCCAGTGAAAATCATCAATTGCAATTATTACGGTTATCATTCATTAGGAAAATCAATTAATGAATAATTCTTTAATTGGCTTCCCTAATGACAACCGTAATTATTGCAATATTTGAATTTTTTAAATCCAGTTACATAACCACATCACCCTCACTTGTCACTTTTTCAATATTGCTTAAAGTTCTCAAAATATATAACTAAAACACGTTATTTTGACGCGGTTTTTACAGTGAAACTACCCTTCCGCCTTAAAATTGAGGTGGACGTGTTCTATTTAAACGTAATCTACGTGTTTATCGATTCACATCCGCCATAACTTGTATTCACGGCAATGGCTGTGTGTAATTTCATCGTCATCACCCTTGCATTTATATATAGGTATATCATATATATAAGTTTCATTCTACTGTTGAGTTTCTTCTAAAAATAGTTCCGATTGAAAATGTTGCCAACCCACGTATATCTGGGTAGTTTCATTTAGACAATGCGTTATTGTTTAGGATTCAGTTTTAGTCGGCCGGTTGCCAAGTAGTGGGTGCATGCGAAATGGGAAGCCCTTTTCTTCCCTGAATGTAATTGCGTCGAGATGTCAGTAATGAGTTGAATGGCCCAACGCCCTTCTAACGCCTTCTGATAACCTTCAGATTCACGCCCAGATCGAGCCAGGCCCAACAGACCAACACAAACAGAACGCAGAAATAAACTCGTGAAACTCGCTCGTCAAAACAAACATGCTCTAAGCTTATTGTTGGAAATTTCGGAACAGAAAATAAAATCTGGAAGTTTCGTTATACATATATTGTATATTTGTACAATGTACACAAGCAGTATCGAAAATGTATAGGTAATTGAAAAACATATTCGAAATGCATTTATATTTTTGCGTCAAAAATACCCGATCTTTAATCTTGTATTTTCCATTGAAAATACATTTTTGTATGAGTTTTGTGTTTTACTAAATACTTTGCTCGCAGAATCAATAATACATATTTTGTTTTGCTAGAATAGTCAACAATCCTCGAAGAAATGCATTTTCTGACGCATTGTTGACATTTCACTGAATTCATGTTCATTATTTATCAAGGCTCTCTCTCCAAGCGTTATGTGGTATGTACGTGCATGTACTTCCTACATGATGAGAGGGACATTGTGCTCGACATCAAGTGTTTGCATTATCATTGTGTAAACATTTTCACCGGTGAACTGTGCTATGCTCCCATCACTGTAAGTTCAACACAACACTTGGAGTGTTTTCAAGTGGTACCATCCATAGCAACGTTGTGAATGCTGACGTCATAAATGAGTGAGTCGGAGCCAATCAGCTGGTGAAATTTTTGAATACGTACATTTGGTGGGCCAATGCCACACTCATTTTTGACGACAGCATCCATAAGTTTGGTGTGGAAGTGGAGGAATATTTCCAGCGAATACACACGATTGCGATTATAAACACTTGACCGATGAAGTGAACTACCCATTCAATACAACAACTAAACTATTCAAATTAAATGGACATGAAAAAAACACTTTTTTTCATTCTAAATTATGAATTTCAAGAATTATTACATGTGAGTAGCATTTAATACTGAACGTCTTGAATATATTTTTTTTTATTAATAAAGTATATTTATAGTTTCTAATTTGAGTAGATTTGAGGTAAAATTGACACACCAGCGCAAATATCTCGAAAACGGATTGCGTTCGATCATCTTTTTCAAACGTATTCATGTTAGTCATGAAGTTATCTACATTTAGGGCGAAAATTTGTTACAATATATTACTTTTTGAAGGTGCTACGCAAAGTTATACGATTGAAAGTGTAGGTTTTTGTTCAGTTACAATACAATGTATAACATAGGGAATTCCAACGCATTTCAACACTCAATAAACAAAAAACTAATAGCGGTAGGTGCATATTTTTTTCTACAATATTCACAAGCTTAATCTCAACTTGCAGTACATACAATTTGAATGATTTATATTACATGTGCAGTTATCATCGATCGACTTTAATATGTTCTCTATAGAGTCCAGCTGGCGTTATAGTTCACTCGAAAATTAGCCAAACATCGACCGGTATTTGGAATTGGGGCTCTGTGGTTGGCCACGAATCACTGCTCGTCCGTGACCAAAGAATTGGCATTGAAGCCTTTTTGGCACAACCATACTGCAGTTTACTACGCTCAAGTCGTTCCACAGCAATCGTGTGGATGCTGATGTTGTAGATGAGAGGCATTGTGGCCAACCAAATGTCAGTATTTGAAAAAGCCACCCGCCGATTGGCTCCGACTCGCACACAAGATTTCTGTGGAACCTATTTATACTTTCGTTCATGTAACCCAACATCGTTAGGCATACTGCTCCGTGCGTTGTAATTTTCTACAACAACAATAATTGTCACTGAAAACAGTTGTGTACCTAAGTTATCGTACTGTATATAGGAATGAGGAGGAAGGGGACTTATACAGGCAAGTAGATAATTACTACCATGCATTTCTGAGGAGGGAAGAAGTCTAGGGCATAGTCGCAGCGCCTCTAGCGATAAATTTAGTTTTTTTTTTTTTTTTTTTTTTTTTACATGTCCGGGAAAAAACGAGTTTTGAATTCAAAGGGTAAAATATAAATGTTGCCTATGTTCGTTGAGTATGACTGTCTGGACCCTACTAATCTACAACGTGACTACGACTATACCCATAATGATAGGTGAAGTGTTCTTATTGCTTTGTTAAATTGTTGACGATGATGTTATAATAATGCCATTCATTAAAATAAGATAATATAAACCAGTGTCGAACAAAGGTACCAAATACCCATCCTCACAAATTCATTATATATAATTAAATACTAATCTCCGTGTTAATGGCGACGATGAAATCTAATGGCACTATCATGAATAAGAAATGGGTGGATACATTTCATTAAATACAAGGCTTGAGCGTAAGCTTCTGATGTTATTAGTGTTCACGTATTATCTGGCATGAACATCAAATCAACTTGTCATTAATTTTCCATTAGAAATGTTGACCTGAATCGCCTCAAATTATTTTAGCAACTAAATAGTCACGCGGAGTGTGTTCTGTATTCAAATTAGGCTGAAAGCAAGCTGCAAAGAATGTGTTATCCATATCGTGTCTGTCACCCAGTAGCGGTTCACCCCAATCACAGATTATCACTGGCTTTACAGTAAATGCGGCATTTCATCTAAGCATATTACAGCATTTTACGCCTCCCCCCACAAACGGATAGAAGAGGACGGGATAGGCGTCCCTAACCTAGGGCTGAACCATCCAAGTTGTTCAGGCCAGGCCTCCTACCATCGGCAAAGACTCTCCTAAACCCGCCTCATTTTTCATTAAGTTGTAGTAGAAGTTATGTACTATGTGGCAAGATATATAATTTTTATTATTATTATTGTTATTATTATTATTATTATTATTATTATTATTATTATTATTATTATTATTATTATTATTATTTATATGATTAATATTTACAAACAATTTTGTTTTTATTATAACAGGCGAGTGATAAATATTTTTGATGTGAACTGTTATGTTGCTGCCGGCACACTTGGGCTTATACAGTGATTGGTTTTGCTGTGTTTATTTTACAATATGGTTTTGGGCATCCCTACACTCTTCTTGTATGTTCTTTGGGTTATGGTTACGTCTTACGTGTTCCTTTCTATCTGTGTTGTGCATGACAACACGTCTGGACAGTTTCGGGTAGAATGTAAATAAAATGATAATAATATATAATATAAATTACAGAGATATATGTTCGCTGCACTTTCCGACAGGAGTCGACCGCGTGCCGTTACTGTAGTTGTGTGGTGTTGGTGTGCGTAAGTCGGCGGTGTTGATTTATTCACGTGTTCGGCACGAGTGCACGAGGCAAAACTACAAATAGGAGCAGTTTATTCCCTCCTTGCTTGATGTTACTTCTCGATTTAAATAGCTGGTTAGTCACGGCGAATCCGTAAACTTGCTCCTGGCAACAATACATAAATAACTTAGTGGGGGTATAGCCTACAATCTGTACGTCAATCTGCTGAACCGTATCCGAGCTGGTTTGAAGCGCTTGGCCTCTCGAATAATGTAGGGCATGCACCTCAATGTGTTGGGTAGTGGTGACCGGTGCACGCAATCGTGGGTGCGGGGGCAACCGTAATAACCGGTCGCAAATAGGCATAACTGGAAATGTGTGTTTTTTTACCATTGACACCTATATTTAGCTTTTATAAAAAAATTGGTAGAAGTGTTAATTTGTACACTACACTTTTGACTGTTACTTTTTGTTTGGTTACTCGATAGTCGACACCTTGCATCATGTGTTTGTGAAATATGATTGTTTAAATTAGTATCTATATAATAAGACTAAAAATTATGAAGAATGGTGTTCTTTTAGTGCGCAAATTCATTTATATTTATTTATTTATTCATTCATTCATTCATTCATTCATTCATTCATTCATTCATTCATTCATTCATTCATTCATTCATTCATTCATTCATTCACTCATTCATTCATGTATCACAGCTCTCGTCTAGCACCGCTTCAAAATGTATGATACTATTTTATCTTTAATATTAATCTCACTTCCTCGGCGTTTTCTTTCGACACCTTTATTTGAATGGACTATTGGCTTTAAAGTTTAAACGATCTCATTGATAGGAGAGATAGATCATGTTATTCGCATGAACATCGATTTGTCATTGTCCGTCTTTCTTTCGAAGTTCTTCATCATCGCCCGACTCATATTTTCTAAGCCAACGCCTTTCTCGCAGATTTTTTAATTATGTGTTGTACTCGTAACGCCGTGTCAACCGACGAAGATTGATGTTGCTTTCGACGTTCAACACTCGCTAGCAATTCTAATAGGTATTCATTTTTTTGTGGCTTAACTACCAGTCTGGCAATTAGCTCCTTTGCCCATGTACTATATTACGTAATGTAATTTCATACACTACTTGTAGTAGCCTTCTTGCGTGGATATGTGCCTATGTATAGTCACTTCTCTTCACGTGCCCGTGTGCATGCTAAACCTAAAAATAGTTCCTACTAACAATAGTTCAAATATATAATGATTGTACTTAATGATAGTCAATAGTGCATAGACCCTAACCTATTTATAAAATCGAAGTGGTAAACTCAAAGAAAATAACTTCTGCGTGCGTGAGTCTTCGAAAAACAACACATTTATAGCTAAGTCTAAGTTTGTTCGGAAACTAAGAATGTTTTGCGCCCGTGACTGATGCAAAAGTCGGCAATGACGTAGACAGTGCAATATTTAAGTCCATATAATAATGATAGTATAGAAGTTACAAATAATTACAAAATATAATTTGTTTTAAAATAATTTGGTAGTGCATTCCTTTTATGCATCGAGGCCTCGAGGGTAACGGTGTAACCTTCCTTCTCTTTAGTCTTTCATTATATTATGCACTACGGATACAAAACGAAGGTTTCTGTGTGATTAGACTTTCAGGAACTAGACTGAATGCCTGTTATCTGGTTATTCGTGAACATGTTTGGTGAACTCGAATGAGAATGATGTGTTTAAGCCTGGACTGAAATGAATGGATTGGACTTACAGAAACTAGACTGAATGCCTGTTATCTGGTTATTCGTGAAATTGTGTGGAGAACTCGAATGGGAATGATGTGTTTAAGCCTGGACTGAAATGAAGGTATTGTGTTGTATACGAGTTTTGGAAATTTTGTCGTTCTGAATAATATTAAAAGCACGGTTTTGGGTAGGTTTCAGTTTCCAAAACTGATGGTTAGTGGATATTCCGATGGGCTGTATTCCGTCTCCGCCATACTGGTACTGTATACTGAGGTTTTACACTAGGGCCAGCAACCACTCTCTTTCCACGATTGGGCTCTCTTCTCTGCTAATGCTAATGCCTATCATGTAAATGTTTATCTGTCACTTCCCAAGCCAAAGTACAGCCATTCGTTGCACAGCTTTCTGCCCTCCGCATGCAAGGGACACTTCTAGATAAGCACAACACTATGTAAAAGCTAGGTTGGTAACCATATTATACAGTGGGAAAATTATTTGTATAATAGTCAATAATATGTGGTTAAACATCATCAAAATTTGGTGGTTCACTATATTCTGACTTCGTAGGTTGAAGAATCCAGTGTTAGAAAGACTACCTGTCTCTTGTTGTTCTTCTAGACATTTGAAGGCATGCGAGTTGTCTATTCTGAGAGACGCACCAATTGTTTGACTTCCTGGTATTTAAAGAGTACCTATAGAAGATAATTTTGTCAGTATAAATCATTTCAAATGCATGATCAGTGTATTGTGCATTATTATGAGACGCAATCAATATTTGCCATTAGCAAACTGAGAATCGCGATGCAATACGTGCACGAGACGCTTCCATGGTTATCTGATGAGTAATTCTAATATGCGCCTAACTTTTCTTGTAGCTAAATGTGTAAACGCATGCTTCTTACGCTTTGAGAATACATTGGGACCTGACACTGGTGATATCTGCTGTAGCACCTCACTGATTGCTTACAGTGCTTACAGCTTAATGCTTTCCTTCATGTCTGTACGCTTGTTTCTGTTATGTTTAGTTTCCACGGCTTGGCCCGGGCGCTAGCGACTTCTGGTCGGCACATATGTCGTCCGCGGGGGGGTCTCCTTCCCGCCTCTTCTTCCTCCTCGTCACCCGACGACCCCCCCTCGACATTGTCGCCTCCCCGCCACAAACAGGGGCTTGGGCTTTCTGTCTCCCAGAGCCCTGTCATGGCTCTTAGCCGGGCCTCGTCGCCTGGCCCTTTATCCCAGTCGCAAGCGCTGGTAGGGGACACCGACAAACATAGGTAGGCGATGCCTGCTGTTTGCTGTCTGCTGTGTGCATGGCGTGTCAACATTGCTGCATGCACCTAGACTGATCCACAAGCAAAATATCACACACTATCCACCACAAGTGGAACTAACTTCGTTGTATTTTAACGAGTGGCTAATACTGAGTGGACCCAAGATTACTTTACACCTGCTTTCGTCACATCCGGGGCAGTCGTAGCCAACCGGCGAACCGCCCGAGACACTCCCGGGCCAATACCGATCGCTGATTGGCTACGAACGAGTCGCCTGTGACGAAAGCATATGTAACGTAGTCTTGGGACAACTACTGTAATAAGCAAACTTATATTAGTTTTGATTGTGGGTCAGCCTTATCATCTAGAACAGTACATCCTATTGAATTATGATGTTCTGTACTTAGTGAAGTGCTATTACATCCTTACCGTCCTGCACCGTGCAATACTTTAACCTCCATATTGTCAAACTTACCCAACCAATCACCAACCTGATTGGACATTCAGAGTAAACAAGTAGAAGTCACAATTTGCCCATAGAATTGTATATCTTCTCGATTTGAATTTGTAGTTTGCTACGTTCTTTTTCCATTTGCGTTTTGCGTTATCTATTTAAATTTTATCTTTATTCAGTTACATAGTAAAATTGATAATGGAGGATCGTAAGTAAGATGCAAGTAAGAAACAAAATACAGTTATACAATTAGAAATTATAACACCTATGTAATGTTTAAATGCATGATTACCGCAATCAAATTTGCCCACGTAGCTTTGCTTGTATGCTTCGTGTGGACTTGTTGTATCCGTATTTCATCTTCTTTCTGGTGGATTCTTATTGCATTTCTAATTAACTGTTGGTATTATTGTTTGGTGTGAGCATGCTTTTGCTTTTGCTGTGGTTTAGATCGGGTGTTGGTGTTTCTTGTCTTCTCTTGGTGGAAGAGAAGACTGCTTGTAAAAGTGCGTACAAGACTTGAGTATAGACCGTGCTATATGCGGGTTGCTATACGAATACCAAATGCAACTGAAAATTCGAGGCTAATTTTGTTTGAACCTGCTTTCCTATTCTCGAAAATGATACGTTATCGTGTGATCACTTTCGTACGTGCCAAAGACCTAGAACCGCTAGGTTCAAAGCCTATTACGGCATAAAAACTGCTACCACTACTGATGATAGCAGCTTCACCTTAAAAGGGTAAGTGCATGCATTTCCTACAGCTCTGGAAGTGTGTGTTATATGTAGACCTTCATCTAAAGACACCAGAAACGCGATTTAAAAGTTTAAAAATTAACTAATTATACTTTTTACAAAGGTTCAAAGTTTTCGATTTTTCTCGTTTAAAAGGCATGTAACGCCACGCGCCATGGAAATAACTTATTATGTAAGACTTTGCCACAGCCTCCTAAATGAAACAATCAAACTTCTTACTCGAGCCGTTGTCACGTCTTCTTTATACAACAACGGCAAGTTGTCAAATCTTCAGAAAATGAATAACACCACCTAATAATTCCTCACATCTTCAGTGTAAGATTTATGTTGCCTTCCTTCAGAATTTCTTCAGTTTGGCCTGTGCTTCACGTTTTGTCTCTGCTTATTTTACGTAACTCCAGGTTTGGTCGGAAGGTTCAAGCTAGGTTGCCAGGTTTCCTTTGAAAACATCAAAAACCGTTATGAAAACCTTCGATCATGTCATATGGTCATAAAAATCCACCTCACACGTTCGATTTGGTTCGATCACGTAGGTACGCGCGAAAACGGTTGTCCGAACATCGTGAGTCAGCGTATGGGGGTATCTTTAGTTCATACACGTAACTTTGACTGGATTCTAGACTGTATTTAGAGTTTTAGCTGTCTAGTAGTTGCCAGCTGTAATAGTAACGTTTATTTTTGAGCTGGCTCGTTCGGAACAGTAAAACTCTGTAACACTTGGTTGCCAGCACCAAGCTAAATTGTTCATTTGTAAGCCACATGAATAATGTTGTTATGTATACACTGAATAATGGCTGGATGTATTCCCAACATCTCGAGGATGTTTCATTTGTTAAATGTTGATCGTGCTCACACATTGAGTTAATGGAAGCTGGACTTTTTAAAATTTCGTACTAATCTTGAAATTAGGTCCTCAAAACAAAACAGTCGCAGTAAGAGGCAACAATAGGAGACCCGTCTGACCCTGAGGTTGAATAGACCCAGGGTGACTCTGCCAGTCGTAAGAGGCGATAAAAGGAGATCCTGTCCCTTTCCCCCACTGAGTTTTAAGATAGCTCCTCCCACTTGGACCACGACTTCCCTTGCTGGACTCTCCTTATGACGACCCCCATAATGGATCTGATTCGGAAGTCCTCATATGACCTCAGCTGTCGACGAGGCTGTCGAGTACGTCGTTAAACACAAAATCATTAAATAAAATGAAAAGGATTATCATACCGGTTGTCACATTAAGGTTGAAATTGTTATCGCATTTGGGCATTTACTGTTAGCCGTAATTATTTTCGCACAGCCGTTTATGTTCTTGCTTCTGGAATTCTTGATGTGGCATTTCTCATTGCTCTTCAAAAATCAGCTGATTTGAGCGAAGGACTCACTAGCAATTTCTTGTACTGCCTTGTGGTCGCAGTTCCGGTTGGGTAAGGTTAGGAAAGTCGGTGAAAAACTCGAATCGAACAAAAACTTTACGTTTTGGTTGGAGTTTTGCTGGAATTCACGGTTCGCGTCTTCCCTCGATCGCTGCTGAACGAATCGGTTACGAAGCCTTTGCCAGGCGTAGTTCAAGTTCAATACTATAACATTTCCCAATTGTATCTATATATTTATTTACTTATTCATTCATTTATTCTTTCATTCATTCACTCATTTACTCACTCACTCACTCATTCATTTATTTATTTATTCATTTACTTATTTATTTATTTATTTATTTATTTATGTATTTATTTATTTATTTACTTATTTACTTATTTATTTATTTATTTATTTATTTATTTATTTATTTATTTATTTATTTATTTATTTATTTATTTATTTATTTATTTATTTATTTATTTACTTATTTACTTATTTATTTATTTATCTATTTATTTATTTATTTATTTATTTATTTATTTAATGTATATCCTATTCAGTTCGGGTCAATTAATACTATATACCACAGTATAACCATGTATCCAGTATCAAAATTGCACTAATTCTAATTCTATTTAATCAACTACACGTATCGAAACTTTAGATTTTATTTCAATTTTCAACTACAACCGTGCAAAATCTCAGATTTGTCAAATTCTTCCTGGGAGCAATAATCACTGTCCTCTAAAGGTCAAAGGTTTGCTTAACGAGCAGTATTCCACTTAGTAGGACGCACACGCCTCATTAGTCATGAGTCACGCGAGCTGTCTTGGAAAACCAACCTAAGGACGTAAATTATCCCTAATGGACCTGTTTGGGGTAAATGGTAGGAACTAAAGAATTAAGTTGGTATTATCGGACTCGGCTCTTTCGTAAGTAGGGATGGGACGTTTAAACGTTTAAACGTGGGAGTGGCTTTAAACGTTTATACTTTTTACGCCTCGTTTAAACGTGTGTACTGAAGTGTTTGTATATAAGATAAGAAACAAATATTTTCCAGTGGAGCGCACTGCAGTACTAGTCTACTACATAGTTCTTTCTAGCTACAAATTGTAATTTTACCCAATGTTTCGGAACTTTTCGGTAATTTACTGCAGAGGTCATTTAGTTCATCTCGTGGCAGGGGATAGAGCGAATAAAACGTTTAAACGTTTAAACGCGAGTTTTAAAAACGGTTAAATGTTTAGGCTATTAAACGTATTTGCCCATCCCTATTCGTAAGCATTAGAATACTTACTGGAAGCAACTGAACTCCCCTCGTCTGGTACGTGAAGCCATTGCAATCTAGATTCAACCTGGAAATTTAAGAAGGAAAGGAAGGGTGGATTAAGACTTGGTAAGGCGCGAAAGCCAACACTATTTCACATGTTACGAACACACTATAGAATCATTTGGCGTGCATGCGCTTACAAGTGGTAATGTACGTGAACACTCGAAGATAGGTTTCGAGTAGCTTGAGAACTCTTTAAGATACTAGAAGAGTGAGTGGTTCGTGAATGAATTCGTAAAAATTGTCAAATAACTGTAATTGTTAGTTCAATAATTGATTAATTAATTCTAGATTATTGAATTATTTACAGGAATAAAAATGGCAGTAATTAAAATATTAAAAAGTTTTCAAATTCTTAGTTGATACAAAACCAAATTCCGCGCGTAATAGTCTCTTTTTCATCATCTTGAAGCGTTTTCAAGATGCGAATCAAATACCGTTAATTTTGAGTACTTTAATAATGCGAGCTTCCCATCAATTGACCTCGAAATTCACCATTTTGATGCATTGTATCGATCGCTCTGTCGACGCGGTTCTCATGTGGCGTTTTCCTATTAAATATACTAAGGGTAATGGTATAATTACGATATCAGTCTGTCGCTACGATCGTTTCCTCTCGGGGGATGGGAGGGGGGGGGGGGGGGGGGGGGTCATTTCGAAATGTGCGTTCATCGGACAGAACCGCAAGCACTTCCATTAGGTGTTCCCAAGAGGGACTTTTCTGATTCCGAGAGAGCGGTGTACTTATGGGTGACCAACAATGAGTGAAAATCATTGATCTCATGCGTCGTCCTCAGATCCTTGTCTACAGTCCCGTTCATGCACGCTGATTCAACGAAAATCAATGGATTCCTGACTTTTTTGCAGACAATCGTATAGGTATAGACATCCGCTTAGTATAGATTGCACAAGCCTCGTTGGTCACGCCCACTGTTCCAGGTAACCAACCGAAGGTTGTAATTTATCCGTAATGTACTTGTTTCAGTTAGATTCGATGGCATAGGAAGTAGAGAAGTAGAAAACTAAGTTGCCACCATGTAGTGGATGTATAGACATCCGCTTAGTATAGATTGCACAAGCCTCGTTGGTCACGCCCACTGTTCCAGGTAACCAACCGAAGGTTGTAATTTATCCGTAATGTACTTGTTTCAGTTAGATTCGATGGCATAGGAAGTAGAGAAGTAGAAAACTAAGTTGCCACCATGTAGTGGATGTATAGACATCCGCTTAGTATAGATTGCACAAGCCTCGTTGGTCACGCCCACTGTTCCAGGTAACCAACCGAAGGTTGTAATTTATCCGTAATGTACTTGTTTCAGTTAGATTCGATGGCATAGGAAGTAGAGAAGTAGAAAACTAAGTTGCCACCATGTAGTGGATGTATAGACATCCGCTTAGTATAGATTGCACAAGCCTCGTTGGTCACGCCCACTGTTCCAGGTAACCAACCGAAGGTTGTAATTTATCCGTAATGTACTTGTTTCAGTTAGATTCGATGGCATAGGAAGTAGAGAAGTAGAAAACTAAGTTGCCACCATGTAGTGGATGTATAGACATCCGCTTAGTATAGATTGCACAAGCCTCGTTGGTCACGCCCACTGTTCCAGGTAACCAACCGAAGGTTGTAATTTATCCGTAATGTACTTGTTTCAGTTAGATTCGATGGCATAGGAAGTAGAGAAGTAGAAAATTAAGTTGCCACCATTGTAGTGGACTCGGCCATTTCGTTAGCATGTGAATACTTATTACGTTGTGGTAATTTTATAAGTTCTCACGTTTTCGCTGTAATGTTGCATTCTTGAGATGTTGAATAAAAAGCGTTAATAATTGCACTATGTACAATATCGCTCCGCATTGAGCCTAAACCAATGATATTCAACAGCTGATATTCAACAGCTATAGTAGGCTAGATCACCAGTCCCCCAACCTTCCACTCAGTAGCAAGCGTAGCGATTTGAAGCCATTTTGAAATGGGCAATTTACATGCTAATTTGGACCTTTTAGTACTGCTAGCGCTGCCAATGGCAGAAAGTCGCATTAGAAACTCCTATTCCCGCCTGTGTTATTTGCCCATTTCAAGATGGCATCAAATTGACACGCTTGTGGCTGCTAGGCTGCGCATCTAGCCTACTATAGCTGTTGAATATCATTGGCCTAAACTATGACATAAATACACAGAAAATATTTCTAAAAACATGAAAGTGGTAAAACAAGTACGTGTGTAAACTACCCGGCACCTCCACCATTGTAAGTACTCTGATACCGTGGTGGTATCTGATACCGTGGAGGGTAAAACGGACTTACTCATCGCTTAATTGGCATTGATATCCTGAAGCGTGTTCTAGAGATATCGTTTAACAGTGCATCTCGGGTAGTTTAAGCCTGTGGCGCTTTGTAATCTTATATTCTCATGAACATTCTCGTAACATATTCCAAACTGTGGTTACATTTAAGAATGAAAGTGAAGTATGTCTATTTTAAGCATCGATGGTTTTATAAAAGTGTAAAATATGAATCAAAACAATTATGAATTTCTTAGTTAGTAATCAAAATAAGAACCATACTGAGATTATTATTGAATATAACTTTAACCTTTGTCTCGAAGTCTTCCTAAGAAATTAAATCGTCAACAATATTTTATTTTCGTTCTAAGTACAATTTTAAAGGTATTGCTAAAATACGGTAATTTCTTGCGTTTCTAATATTGGCACATGACATGACGCATCTCGATTGATTATAGCAGCTAGCACGCGTTCATCTGTTATGTATGTGTATATTAGCGTCGTCACTGATAGAAAGTATTATGCATGCAAAGCGTAGCGCAATTTATTGGCGGTCATTTTGGTTACTGGTCAGAACCGGTCGAAAGCGGACGCGTCACTGTGGCCTGTATGGTAATACGTATAACATCGACACAAAATTCGTAGAATGTAGTCTGATTAAACGTAGTCTTTACAGCAGCGGTAGACAGTAGTGCTGCCATAAACCACAGACTGAGAGTCGCCGTTCCATCAATAGTAATAATGACATTGGCAGTGCAGTAATAGTGAACTGCGAATACGACACGAATGTACAATTATTTACAGTAAGAGATCGCACGGTGTGACGCGTTGATAAGCGAGTATGTTCATGTTCACGTTCACGAACATTCTGTTCAAAAGTTCTTAAAGTTGACGCCATTGTGTAATTTATAAAAATGTGCGTGTTTATTTATAAAGGACAATCAACAACTTAAAACAAAAATGTGCAAAGCTTAGATATTTCGTTCTGATGGTTATTCACTTATTGACAACAGTAGAAACATAATTTCTGCCTCCACTTATCGGATCACGTCAAAAGTAACATTACGGTATACGGAAATATACTACAATATGGCCATGCTGCCATTTCGTTTTGAAAAAAATGTCTCAAGTAACTGTGTTGTAACTTATTAACTTCTTGGATTAGGATTTGGCCTCAAAACTGATGTCGTTCAAATCACATCGAAGCTTGTAGATAGTTTAAATTTCAACTTGATCGAATTCTTCGTTCGACGGTTATCGCGAGACTAAAACCAAAACACATGAGTGCCATAAAAGTAGACTGGAAACGCTTGTACGCGTGTGTTATTTGTTCTCACTGTCTGTGTTTTTGTGCTCCTCTCAGTTTTCAAGAAGTTTATTCAATTTCTAGTATTCGTGATTTGTTTTTATATAGAGCGAACTAAAAAATAATAATATGTTGTATGCTTAAAAAAAACGAAACATTTTTTTGGCACCATATTACACTTGGTTGCTGCCTTGTAAATTTTAATTACATTTGAACTAATTGTGGAAGTAATAACCACGTGTAAAGGTTGAATTTTTTGTGTTTGTGAAGTTGCATTTATTGAACTTGTAAAGTTTGTAAAATAATTGAGGCCTATGTATGATAGTTTTCGCTGCACTAATGTTTTCATCCAACTGGAATCAAATATAGATTCACTCACATCCCGCAAAAGTTGTTTAGTACTTTTCAGTGTACAGACGATCTTGCCGTAAGTTCGCCGTCCGCTATGTTTATTTTAAAGCTGACCATTTAAATAGACACGAAATTAGGTCATACTATTTACGGAGGGCCCTGTTTCTTCTGTATACGTACATCGCCGGCTACAATATCTAATTAAGGTCGAGCTCGCAATTAACGCGGTGTTCCCCTCAAAGGATTACATGTATTTTCTTACGTCAGATTTGATTAATTTAAATAATTCTGATTTGCTTGTATAGGCTATTTTCGTGCCAGTATTCCTGGCTGGGCCCGGATTCACGAGAGGTCCTAAGTCTTTTCCGGTTTTATCTCTAAGATCAGCCTAACTTTGAACCTCTTGTGAAACCAGGAAAACATCTTAAACATTTTATTGGAATGTTCGTTATGTTAGTATAGCTTTTCATGTGACCTGGCTGGGCCCGGATTCACGAGAGGTCCTAAGTCTTTTCCGGTTTTATCTCTAAGATCAGCCTAACTTTGAACCTCTTGTAAATCCAGGAAAACATTTTAAAAAACATTTTATTGGAATGTTCGTTATGTTCGTATAGCTTTTCATGTGACCTGGGTCTGGTTTTACAAGAGGTTCAAAGTTATGCCGGTCTTCGAGATAAGACCAAAAAAGACTTAGGATCGCTTGTGAATCCGGGCCCAGGTGCTTATCTTTTTGACCACTTGGTCTGGCGAAATTGACAAACTTTCAAGGTTCTGGACATATTCTGAAAGATTGGATAACAAAACGGTTTTCGTGTACATCTTGACACGGTCCTATAAGCCTACTTACGTTATGCTCTCATGATTATTCCTATAGTCCTATCAATATACACTATCAGTTGCAAATACGTATTAGTCATAATTTGGTGCAAATATATGTCATGGTTTTAACATTGATAGAATGCGATGTTCATGATTCTGCTTATGTTGAACTGACACATGTTTGGCGCCCTTTCGTTACACTCAACGACCCCCTTGAGCAGTTGTAGGAAGTGCTACATTTTCTACACTCACACTGTGAAAAAAACGCTGGGATTTATACACTACACTGGAAAATATAAACACAAGTTTGAGCCAACAGTCCTACACTATTAAGTACGTGTTATACCGTATTAGGGTGTATTCACGCAATGCGTATGGCGGCCATACTGGAGGCGCCAATGCGATTGTTAGTTCATTGTTGCAGTATTTCAGATGGCGTTTGCTGCAAATACAACCACTGTTCTCTAACTTTGGTTTGCTATTATTACTTGAGAGCAATTTATAAATAACTTGATTACTATTTTAATCGTTTACAATGATATATAATCATTATTTCCGTAATCTTATCGTGGGGTTTACGTGCTAAAATTCTCATGTTATGTAGTAAGCATATTGACAGCTTAAATGTCAACACACAATTTCTCTCTCGATTCATTATGGCCGCTGTAAAGTCACGTGAATACTCCCTTTAGTAAAATCAAACGAACCTACTAACATGCGTGAAGTAGGTAACGGTATTCCTGATGGGCTGCATACGACTGCGTGCGTGCGTGTGCGAAACATTGTTTCAAGCGCCAGTAATAACCCCAAACAATGAAATGAGATGGAAAGTTTTACCGTTCTTTTTTTCATCTTATTTCTGCACTTCGTAAACATGAACGAACGCATTTCTTTACACCGCCGCTGCTAAACTTTCACTGGCACTTTCTCCGCTTTGCTCGCCGCGCGTTATAACATGTGTCGTTTTGTCGGATTAATTAGATTGTTACTTTCCGGGCATATCGGCTAATGAATTAATGAAATGCAATGCAGCGTGCCCATGCAGCGATTTGAAAACCGAATGCCCGGGGGGTACGATAATAAATGATTTGGTGGCATATTCCTGGCGAATCAAATTCTGTGATTTAATTGCTACCGGTACGTAGAGTAGCCTATACGCGCTGTTCTGATGTTTTCGGATCGCATATTGCAGGCGGGTAAAGTCTGCAATAATGAGCTATTGGTATAAGAGTTCATGCGGGATTGTTTATCACCCTTATAAGAGTTCATGCGTGATTGTTTATCACCCTTATAAGAGTTCATGCGTGATTGTTTATCACCCTTATAAGAGTTCATGCGTGATTGTTCATCACCCTTATAAGAGTTCATGCGTGATTGTTTATTACCCTTATAAGAGTTCATGCGTGATGGTTTATCACCCTTATAAGAGTTCTCGCGTGATTGTTTATCACCCTTATGAGAGTTCATGCGTGGTTGTTTATTACCCTTATTAGAGTTCATGCGTGATTGTTTATCACCCTTATAAGAGCATTCGTGATTGTTTATCACCCTTATAAGAGTTCATGCGTGATTGTTTATCATCACTCTTATAAGAGTTCATGCGTGATTGTTTATCACCCTTATAAGAGTTCATGCTTGATTGTTATCACCATTATAAGAGTACATGCGTGATTGTTTATCACCCTTATAAGAGTTCATGCGTGATTGTTTATCAGCCTTATAAGAGTTCATGCTTGATTGTTTATCACCCTTATAAGAGTTCATGCGTGATTGTTTATCACCCTTATAACAGTTCATGCGTGATTGTTTATCACCCTTATAAGAGTTCATGCGTGATTGTTTATCACCCTTATAACAGTTCATGCGTGATTGTTTTATCACCCTTATAAGAGTTCATGCTTGATTGTTTATCACCCTTATAAGAGTTCATGCGTGATTGTTTTATCACCCTTATAAGAGTTCATGCTTGATTGTTTATCACCCTTATAAGAGTTCATGCGTGATTGTTTATCACCCTTATAAGAGTTCATGCGTGATTGTTTATCACCCTTATAAGAGTTCATGCGTGATTGTTTATCACCCTTATAAGAGTTCATGCGTGATTGTTTATCACCCTCCTTGGAACTAGGCTGGACAAATGAGCATCGCTGTTATACCCGATACAATCGCTGTTTATGTCCTCTTAAACGTCCATGAAAAAAGACTTACCACGAGTGAGTCATTAGAGAGGTCTTATATTGCAAAAAAAAAAATTAAAATACATTTCTGGGGGAGGAGCATACAAATCCTCAATATTACGTTTTACATTCACGTGAGTTGAGAGTTTTAACATTGAGATTAGCAAGCAAGGAGAATGTGTGGAGATATTATTTTTAGCGTTATGTGTACACACCTTTGTTTATAAGAGCAAGTGTAGAAAAATACATCTTCACTAGTTTGTTTGTTTAATCATAACACGTTACGAATCAATCATCGTTTTAGAGAATTGGTCAACAGATAATGTTTTGAGCCGAACAGGATATATAAAGTAATTTAAACAGCGTCACCATTTTCTGGCTCCAAATATAATTACCCTTAACCGTAATATTTCACTATCCACATTCTTTTGGGTAATTGTGTTCACGAAAACATACGCACTAACCTTTTGAAATATTGGTTCGCATCCAGATTCCATATTTTTACTGTAACGAGGACCTACTTGGCCTTATTGGGCAAGAGGTCAACTGAATAAATTAATACACTCGCTTTATAGACTATAATGTATGCCAATATTTATGTGTCCGTTATAGCCGCCATGACAACAACTTGTATAAGTAAAATTACAATTAATGTTTATTAATAATTGCCTCTGTATTATCTTTCTCATTTACATGGTTTTGTCGAAGCCCTCGTGGCCACACACTAACTCTACGTAATGTGAATGTTACCTTTCAACGGATGATGGACCAGTTTTTAGACAACCATCAGTGTGATCTTATGTTATGTTAATGCTATTGCAGACATTGGGCAATCTTGCTCATTCAGTGCCCGAAACCCCACCTGGGCTGGTTAGTCCAGTCTTGTAGGTTGCAACACATGCGTGTGTGTATGCGTGTGTATGTATGTGTATTTTAATCATAATTTTTCGTACGAATCCCTGTTATAGGGTGCACACCAGCTTTACCTGATGTGCCCCTCTTCAGGTGACTAGTTAGGTTTATTTGGTTGTTTGGATAGTTGGGAAGGAATGTCCGAGGGCTATTAATATGACTCAATCCCAGCATTTGCCTTTACGACTGACTCGCATAAAACCTTAAGTCAGGACTGCAAGTGGCCGGAATCGAACCGGCGACCTCCCGAATTAGAGTCTCGCGTCTTGCCCAACAGTCACCTCTATCGGTGTATGTGTAAGTAAGTTAGTTATTTTATTTAGCAAGCTTGCTATTATCACAATACATAATATCATAATCATACAATTGAAAACATTGAATATCGTAACAAAAACACGTATAATAACAAATAATAATGAATAAATAATAATAATAACTTTCCTACCATACCATAGACCACCAGATTAACCAGTAGATGTTAGTAGCTTAAACAATATCAACAAGAGCACCAGTGCGTATGTGCGCCATCCGCGCGGTGGTTCTCGCAGTTAGGGCGCAGATCCTAGTCCTAAAGACGTGGCTTCGAATCCCGCACGGGTTTCTTGTAATTGTTCTTCATCTCTATCTATCACTCCTCATCTTCTCGAATAGCATCATTCCAATAATAGAGATGGACGTAAAGCAACAAGAAAATGCGTCTGTGTGTGTTGCGTAGTAGGAGTTAGCTAGGACTCGTTTAGGTTGGGGTGACTGAAGAGGTTTGGCAACGTGTATCAAAGGCCAGAGTGTTATCCGATAAGAACGGCTGCCAAGGAACAGCGAGGCGTCATGCTGTCTCATAACATCAACAACAAGTCCAACGTACTAGAGCTAAAAGTAAATGTCTAATAGCAGTAGAACTATGTGTCGAGGAAGGACTGGGAAGCTACTGTAAAGAAAACGTTGTTTCTTCTTGTGTTACGGAGATACATGAAGATACGTATTGAATTTGTAACGGTTTTTTTGTAACCTGTCTCGTAATTATTTATTTGTGAAAATCATGAAACGCACACAACGATAGCATAATGCATAAACATAAACAAACAACAAACAAACAATGCAGCATGAACACAGCATAAACAAAAATAAAAACATAGCATCGTAGCAAAGAAAAACATAATAAATGGTATATAAATGGACCCCACTGAAAATCAGTTCTTGCAACTGAATGGGTAGACTTTAATAACAAATTTATTTGTTGTGTCTTGTTTATTTATTTTTTGTACACAAGATTATTATCATTAGTGTAAAAACTTATTTTTTATCGTAATTTTTATACTGTCTTTTTACATATTTGTCTTGTTTGCTTGGTCACTTTTCTATCGTTTCGGTTTGTAATCACGACTTCATTAATATGTTGAGGTAAAACCTGTTGGTTGGTTTATTTTTTTGGATTCCAAAAAATGGAAACTTTTTATTTTAAATTGCCAGTCAAGAATTGAGGTTTTTTCTCTTACCATAAGACTTGTTGGTAGACCTACGTATGACACCAAAACATTCTATTCTTATGATCAACATAAATTCAGCGAGTTCCTGAAAGTTAGAAACCTGCAGGGTTGCTCGTAGTACACACAACAGGACACAACATTTCACCGAACGTTCTGTTTTGAACATCTGTCACAAGGAAATTGAAAGTGCTGACGTAGCTGGTAGGAGGGACCCCATTGTCTTGGGCACGCCATACAAGAATCTAGGATAGGAGGCGTTGACTGAATCCAGTTGTGCGGTCACGCCATTATTTTCTCCGATCATCAGAGGTCTGCGTCCTCCCATCTTCGAAAATCTAGTTTCGAATTAATTATCTTTTCATTGTATAGTTATCAACCTGTTTTGTCAATGGAGAACGCGGTCATTAAATTACGAAATACGATCGAGAAATTTTCCAATGGTTATTATAAATTAATGTGAACTGGTTTAGTGGTCAACATACTATAGTGATTTAATCGTATGTGATACACCTTTGGCGTTTGAGTAAAATAAATGGTAAATGATATAACCTAAGATTTAATTGACACACATTTGTATAGGGAAGTACTGTTTTGATTTTTAACCTCAGGACCCTCGGTAAATAAACAGTTTCTGTCCAATATGTACATTTGAAAGTTGTCGTGAACTCATGATAGATTAAGTTCACTCGATCTAGACTCTCTTATCCAGATATATCGTCATAGCCTTGGCTTTTGAGACGTGAACTTTTGTTGAGAGCGAGATTAGTGTTAGTAGCCATGTCTGAAGAGTGAAGGCACACCTTATTTTCTACTTACATCAAGCATTAAGTCAAGACTCGTCATTTGACAGGGGGCGTAGTCACATCTAGTGATTAACTAAACAAACGCTTTATCTTATTGACATAGTGATTTGTCATATTTATTATTCTTTTAAATAAATATGCAATGGTAATCGTAATGTTGCAATTCACTTGCAGCATCCTTGTGGTATACACGCTGGACGTCAGCATATCTTCTGATGCGGCCAGCAAAATAATGTTTCATTAATCATTAGTCACAATCGTAATAATTGCAATATTTGAAATTGTGTTAATCCAGTTTTTAGTTATAGCGAAACCATATCCTCCTCAATTGTCACTTTTTCAATATTGTGTAGCGTTCTCAAAATATAACTAAAAAAGTTATTAATTTGACGCGGTTTTTATCCAGCGAGACTATTTATTTACAGTCGAACGTTTTCTTCGTTGGATACTAATATTAAAGTAAATAGTTAACACTATAAATGGCGTAACGTCTTCCCCTCATATGCAACTTACATGGAACGCTATATAAAACCTAGTAGTTGGACTATACACTGTTCCTTGTCAAGATCAAACAATTAAAACCGCAATAATTTTTTTTTTATTGTTTGATCTTGACAAGGAACAGTGTATAGTCCAACTACTAGGTTTTATATAACGTTTTTACCTGTTCTACTACGTTTCCATCTTTTAATGGAACGCTATGTTGCAAAAGGGTCATTCTCTTGAAATGTGCGTTATTTTTAAATGGGTTTTCGAATAGTTTTGTATTATCAGCAGACTCACAAATGAAGTAGTTATGCCGGCGAGTATGGTTATGGTTCAGTCTCGTGTTCGCTCCATCAGTCAGTTGTAAAATAATTATCTCATAATTGATGTTACGTATGATTTATTAACCACGTTTGCCCCCACAGTACTCTGTTGGGCATCTCGCATGACTGGCCCGTTATACAACTGGAAACAAATTGGGAGCAACGTGTCTGCTTTGTGATTAGTATATTTTGTTACGTAACATTTCACTACAGTCGTTTGCCGTGTTTTAGCCATGACCAAGGTTTTCGAGTTTGAAAAACGTTTAATTGAGTATATGTTACCTTGAATTCAAAGCGAAAAAAGTATTTGCACAATAGTATTGGTGTAAAATCGGCGAGACACATCAAGATCAAAGTTGTGGTAGGTGGCTATAGACACTTAAAAGTATTGGTACGCGAAATTACTCCAGTTTTAGTGTTGAATGTGTTGCTTTCCTCTGCTCGGCTCTGAGGAGATGCCTGTGAAGAACCCTGATTGTCTTCATTGCTTCACATATGCGGCATTTTGGAGGACAGTGTGCTTATATACCAGTGACTGGAAATATAGTGAAGGGCCATAATAGTTTTAGTGCAATTGGTAGCACTTTTAACTGGTGTCTGCAAACTAGTTCCAGTAATAAAATACATAATTATCTTAATAAAACTTTTGGTTCCTGGCTCTATAAATGAGTGATGGGTAATTCCAATGTAGCCATACTGTTGTTTTCCTTTCTCCTGTGTGTGTTGATGTTTATGTTTACAAGAAAAAGTGTTCCCGCGTCTTCCATCTAGTTTTCTCGGAAGGTAGACTATCATTTGTGACGTGCGCGCTCTCCCGGCATTCATTTCCTCTTGTTTTCATGCAACGCACGTCTGCTACGACACACTGTAGTAAGATCTAAGCGAAGGGTGCAAAAAACGCCCTCCTCATCTCGGATGGAAATATGTGCAGGTGTTCTGCCCGGGGCACTTCGAGTGATGATGTCATATCTCCGATGGTCTCGCCCCAGTTGTGTGTATACATATTGTGCTATATATCGGAGCCACCTACATAGCGGCTTTGACGTATCAGCCCGCAGGTCAATAACTTCCTTTCACGGGCTAGGAACATGTTCAGTTTTGTGCGTCATTTCTGCTTGGTTCCTGTTGTTGTTGTTGTTGTTATCCACCTGTTGTTTATTTTCCTCCTCGGTAGGACGATTGTAATAAATAATAATGCATGACGTCAATATTAAGGCTTGATGATTTCTGTATACTCGTAAAACAATTAGTTTTTAGTCTAGCTATACGTGTTGAGTAGTGACCCGTGCACGCAGGCAGGGCCAGTGCCATTAGAGTAATCTATACACCCTTAGATAATGGGGGGTATAGCTAGGGCGCAAGCCACTAAAAAACTTAATTTTTCTTTTTTTCTGTTTATTACAAGGCTGCGTACACTGTAGTTATTTTTTGGCATTTAACGTTCTCTTCTCGAAAAGTCCCATCGAATTTTACCCGGGTAGTTAGTTATAGTTTCAGTAGACAATAGTAGTGGACTCGCATTCAGTTGTCCTTGTGACGTTTATCAACGTTGGAGATCTAGAATCGTGATTGGTGGAGGCTATGAATGACGTATTCCCTCTTCTTGGTGAACTCTAGTTTGGAGCTGAATTTGTCAAACACCAACAGATTCGCGGTGAGGTTGAATCTGTAAGGTGTGAGCAAATGGGGTTGAGTCCAATACAATACATCATGAGATACGTCTTTTTAGCAAACATTTTCTCTAAATTTAGCATTAATTATTTTAAATTTATCATTTTGTAGCATTTATATTTTTCTTTCCGTCCAAACCTTGTATATCAGGGGGTTTCTTGCACTTCTAATGATGCAGTTAAAATCAATTCAGTTGTAACTTTTAACTTCTTAAGGGGTTAAAATGCAGTTCTTTACTAAATCTCAATAGGAATGGGAAAACGTTATTTTTTGTAAAATTAGCATTTTGTAGCATTTTCAAAAATAAAACCAATAAATAAATGACCAATTTAGCACCTAAAACCTAAAACGCTAAAATAACATAATATCTCTAATCATGAGGTACTCATCGAGTTAGTCGTCTCAGCAACTCGCTCCTTATCTTGTGACGTAGCGGGTGTGAGTATGTATACTATGTAGTTGCCATGTGATACCGCGATAAGGAAAAGGCCTTGTCCCACGCCGTATCCTGATTTCTGGCCGACTCATTGCTTTATATAGCAATGCGCATGGCATGATGCAAGGGCAGCCAGCTTGGATGTTGGGAAAAGCTTACTATTTATTATTGTTATGCGAAAAAAAAAAATACCGATGACTAAACAGTAGACCACACAGTAGAAATGAAGTTTGAATGAAATAAAAGTTTTAATATACAAAATGTATGGATGAAAACGCTAAGTACTTAAAGTATTCATGTTTTATAATTCGAAATGGTGGAAATGAGTGTAGATAAAAAGCAATTGTTCTCTTCACTCTTATAGCACCACAGGTTCGTTCGTTGGCCGTACTCTTTACGTACTCTAAGCTATACTGCGACCTAGAATTAGACGTTCGTTTGACTGTTAATTCGAGATTAGTTTATTCTAAGTGCGTTCGTATGGAATCGAATTGATTGATCTAGAGTAGCAAGATCATTATTTTCTTGCTCGGTATAAATTTGTCAGCCATGACAAAAAGTAGCCTACGTGTTAGCTGTTGCTGCATCAATGGCCTCAGCCAATGGAATACAATTTGAACTGTCACAAAATACCAAAATAGAATATAAAAAATACCAAACATTGCGAGAGATTTTAATTCTTGTCGCTTGTTTCATACATGGAAAAATATAAGTGACGCTGACATGCGATCAGTTGGAGCGCTGAAAAGAGTTCCATCGCAGATCCACGGTTAACTATAGGGGGTTGCTGTACTTTTACTACTATATTTTAATGAAATTCCATAACTTTATGTCATCACCAACAATGTATATAGTTTTCTTTTTGTCGTAAGACCGAATTTAATTTAACTACTGTTACTTCGTAATTTGTGCCATGATAATTTAAGAATGTAGTTAGAAAAAAAAAATAGTATGCAGATAAAAAAACTCTGTTTTGCTAAAAAGTTCCTCAGAGATATATTTTTCAAACATTCAGGTTTTAATTAGGCTTTTTGTGAGCGCGCTTTGCACCCAGGAATCATCCACCCCCTATTCGCGCTTTGTCTGGTCACATAACATTGCCCAAACGCTTTATATCGGCTCCTTGGGTTTACCTCTCTGTTTTTATTTATAATATACGCATAGTATCTTAATACACGCCTAGTTTCACAGCTATTTGAAACCCATTCAAGAAACACCTCAATTAGCTCGCCTAGTAATTTTCTTGTCTGCGGCGTACTTCAATCATTTATGGTTTATTGGCATTTTAATTTTTTAGATAATGATCGGTTGCACCTGGCTTGGTAAGGATCGACATACTTTTACTTTTAGGGGCCATACGTAAGGCAGCAACAAGGCCACTAACCTATCAGCTGTATTGTGCGTTTTGTTTATGTTCCCCCTTCCACCGCTGTAGTAACTCATTTACATAACCCATTCAATTATCTGCAGGCGAGCTGTAAACCATCTTATAAAAAAGTACGGGGATTTCTGCGTAATTATCCTGCGTTAATCGAGATATACCGTATCCAATGGTCATGTTATGTCACCGGCCTTTCACCAGTCAACTACATACGGCTACGAGTACTTCGCTTGCCTACGGTAGTGGTACTAAGTAGAAACGGCAACTACTATAATATGCTCTTATATGCATTGTTTGCACAAAGGATTTCTGTTGAGATTTCCGATATGAGGCAGCTCAGCGTTAACACGCGAGAGTTGATTCGGAAGGTCACCGGTTCGATTCCGGTCGCCAGCAATTCAGATTGAAGGTTTTCCGAAGGTTTTTCTCGGTCTAAAGGCGAGTGCTGGCTGAGATTGAGTCCTATTAGATAGTTCGCGGATATTTCTTCCTTGTCAGCTGTGCAGATACCGTAACGTACGTAATTAGTTACCCGGGGTGTATGGGGTAAAGCTGTGTGTGCACACTGTAGTAGGGATTCCTACAAACATTGTTATTTTTTTATTAATGATTGTTATTTTGAGACACGGAAAATCGGCCATATTGGACATTGGGGAATAGTTATAGTGGGGGGATAGTGTGGCAGTGCATACTATAACGTAGTTGGTTACATATACTTTCATATTTTATTCGTAAACGAACATTTATATATGTACACATCTACATATGTATCCGCTTCGTTTAAAATTGTATTAAATATAATATAATCAAAAACAAGAAGCAAGTCAGATTATTCCCTATACGTCCCCCCCCCCCCCTCCCCGCAAACCTCCCTTGCGTCACACTCACGTGCACCTGTCAGCTGCTGTCGAGTAGTTTTTTTTTAATTATATTTCGAAACTTGTGTGGCTTTTCCTTGTAGGTTTATAGGTAATTGTGATTTGTGCAGTAGTGTGCGGTTAGCAATGAAGTTCTTCGCCGTTGCCCTCCACAGTGACATTCATTGGAAGTCGTGATGAGTCTGCAATCTGTACTCACACCCACCCACCACCTATAGCAAGTCATGATCGATCCCTATCATTCAAAGTGCAAGTGCAAGGTTATTACTTGTTTGCCTTTTCTACCCACACATTGCATGTATGGCATTCAACTGTATATATAGCATATACACTTCACAGCCCACGAACGGCTTATGCAAATTAGAGACTCACTGTACAACATATGTTAACTGGAATATTAGCCATTTCTGTACAAGTGTCATGGCCTATCGGGAAAATACACGACCCTATATCATGGCTTTAGGTCGACCCAGTATCAGTTATTGCGAATTGAATGCCGCCCTTTTGGTTGGACTGTTTATACAGTTCGATTACTTATCGCACAATTTTATCTTGAAATTTGTCTTATATTAAAATTCTGTATTAATGTTCATGTTTATTGAATGCATCTGCTGTAATAATATGACTGTTAAGGTTTTTGTGTTCGATTTTAAGATTTTAATACGCTAAATACGTATTCGTGATCTCACTCACAATATCGTTATGTGTGTCACCAAAATGGTAGTCTTCAGTTTGTACTATTTTGTGTCGACTATGCGCTATCTAGACATACTATTACAAAATATTTGGGACTACATGTATTCGTATCAATTCTTTGTGTATGTGCTCGAGAAGTTAGTTCCCGTTTATTTGAGTTACTTGTTGGATATGATCATTTGTTTCTACAGGTCGTATATGTCCCAACTACGAAAAGACATTTTGTGCTAATGCAAGCAAAGTTTTTCAAACCACTACCGGTTATAATAATAATAATAATAATAATAATAATAGTAATAATAATAATAATAATAATAATAATAATAATAATAATAATAATAATAATAATAATAATAATAATAATAATAATAATAATAATTACCACAACAACTAATATCGTGCGCAAGGTCCTCAGCCTATGAGCTACATTGTCGCCACCATCTTTCGGCCGCCACCCTAGGGTGCACTCTCGCATCGTCTTGGCTCAAGAGGAGCCCGATGGTGCAAACGAGAGAAGAGAAGAAGGGAAATAACATAATAATAATAATAATAATAATAATAATAATAATAATAATAATAATAATAATAATAATAATAATAATAATAATAATAATAATTTTTGTAGGAATACCCGTTCTAGGGTGCACACCAGCTTTACCTGATGTGCCCCTTTTCAGGTGACTAACTAGGTTATTAGGGTGTTTGGATAGTTGGGAAGGAATGTCCGAGGGCTGATAGTATGTCTCAATCCCAGCATTCGCTTTTACGACTGAGGAAAGCCTCGGAAAAAACCTTCAGTCAGGACTGCCGGTGGCCGGAATCGAACCGGCGACCTCCCGAATTAGAGTCTCGCGTCTTACCGCTGAGCCACCTCTATATCGGTTACGCAATTCGAAATGCATTTCCTGTGTTCAGCGTTGGGTTTTTGGTGCGCGAAAGTTTTGTGTAGCCTACAACGGTAACATTGTTAGGATCACTTCTTGAGCTAAAACACTGTTGGACTTAACACAGTTAAAAAAAAACTCGGCATCACGTATGTACAATAATATATCGACTGCATCTCTGTAGCCATTTCATTCTCATGACTGAGGGTCTGTTTGTAAAAAAATTACTGGTGAGAGAGCAATTGAAATATTGATCGGACGAGATGCCGAAAGCGTCAAGAGTTTTTCAACTGTGCATGAGTATGATCAACAGTGTTTTATCTTAATAAATACAAGAGTTTTTATTCTAATTTCTTGGTCCATCTTGAAGTATACTTGCAAATACAGTTAGTTCTAGTTTTAGTTGCTCAAGGAATTTGTTTACCGGAGCAAATCGTTGCGCATAACCCATGAGTCCCCAGACACTGAAAACCATGAACAGTATCGATTAGTAAGCGCATTATTTCGATGAGCATGGGCGTCATACGAGGAAACATCTTACTAACAATTTATTCCCTATTGCAGCACATTTATAGATACATTACCAATTACTTCCGTTACAGTGATTTTGTTTCATATTCCGACATATCATACTTGTTTTCTTTTTGTGATCAACGTTCATGCACTGCGCTTGTAATTGTATACAAAGTTTTGGAGTAACTCATTCGATATTTTTTTGCATACCTGCCTCATACGTAATATTTTAAAATTTCGTATATACGAATCCGTAGTTTTAACTAGATCAGAGGTTCCCAAACATTTGTAAACTTGGTATCCTTCTAGCTATCACTTTCCGGAAAATGTAATGACCCCTGCACGATGTAAAAAATATGTAGGCTAATAACATCGACAACACTTATCACCCCCCTCCCCGCCTCTCATCGTAGTCATAACCACTATAGCTACGGACCGTTTAATTTCTATAATATTATTTACTAGATTTAAAATGATGTAATTTCCTAAATATGTTATATTTTAATTTTTTAACATTAATTTCGCATGCCACAGTTTGGGAACCACTGAACTAGATCTAGAAATGCTTTCCGAGGTCTGTATTTCAATTGTGGGATTTGCTATCATTTTATGATTTATTTTTAGATAACTCATAGTCATAGGCCTATAGAAAATATGGTCTCATTTTGTGAGAACTGTTTTCAGCAGTTTTGTTAAGCTTGTCAAGAACACTGATGGTTGTCTGTGTCATCCCGCAGAGCTATTGTTGTATGAACTGACAAATACAAGAACGGAAATACGTCACCAATCGTCTCATGTTTTTTTTTTACCGAGTCTTGAGGGATTGTCATCGCCATACTCTTACGTGAAGCACTGTCACTAACTATAGACGTCGTGTCTTCTTGTAGTCATTCTCTAGTCACTGTCAATCCTGACTGATCGAATTTTCCAATCCACAAATCTTAATATCTCTAATTAGTTAGCTGAAGAGGATAGATACATCAGGTAACACTAGTGTGCACCCTACACCAGCAATTTCATTGAACAATTATTATACTTGTATAGTAATTTGTTCGCGTTGTTGTAGTTATGGGACTGGGCTATCAGTTTTTCGCCTACTAAAGCGTCCGTCTTGGGAACGTCTAGACAAGCTGTTGACAGCGGCGTTTCTACTAGTTTTATCGCCCTTGATTCAGCTGAATAATTAATATTTAATGTATTCATTTACTGCCTTGTTAATCGTATTGATACTTCATTATACTCGGCTACATATTATGTGTTATGTGTAGTGAACTATGTTGCACTGTTGTTCAGGCTTCGAAGCATGACACTCTCTTGCGCTCGCCTTATGCCGCATGCATGTAGCAATCGATGTCTCAGTCAACAGCAATACGGTAAATAAATAGTAATTTGAGTCATTCATGAGTGTACGGGGCGTTATCGTTAGGGTGGTGGGCCTGCAACTCGGCTATATGAATAAAGCATGTTATAATTGCCATGCACAGTTAATTTTTAATTGCTCTTTTGTTCAAGACTAATTATCGCAATTAGTATCGTATAACAATGAACAGAAAACGAAACTGAGTGTTGTGTTGTGTCTTGGCCAGTCATTCCGTGAGCGCATAATGCACGCTTCAACATATAACACTCCATTGTTTACAAAGTTGCTTATTTACAATTCTACAATATTGAGTTAATATTGTTTGCAATAATGTATGTGTCTATATAATAATGTATAGACACGAATATTGCTGGCCAAACTGTGACTGTCTTAGAGCATTCATTCGAAGTATTAGTAAGTAAGTTACTCGACAGCTAGGTGAGTTATGACGTCAGCCGAATCAGATCCATCGTCAGGGTCTTTACAAGGGATTCCAAAATAGGGGGGGGGGGGGGGGGTACGTGGGGTCTAAGTGGGCATTGGATTGCAAAGATGGCCGACAACTATGAAGAAGAAGAAGAAGAAGAAGTGTGAAAGTAGGAAGAGAAAATATTATGGGAATAATAAGAGATGTAAGAGTGCCCTCTTTGTGGGCAACGGTCACTACGAGGGCTCCACCTCGACCAGAAAAAACTTTCCTATGCACCACTTGTGTTAATGCTGCTCTCAACTCGAGTTTTTAACTCACCATTATCCCGCACTATCTTTACGGTCCACGCGTGCACGTAAATGCATTTTTCAAGTGAAAAAGATATAATCGATCTCTTGTTTTTCCCATCTGATATGTATGATATACAGTGCCACACAATGGCACACGCAACAAATTATATCATACTTGTTAAAAACTAATATTTCGTGGTAAGCATATAAGTTATGTTATAAACACACATTTTGGTCCAAGAGAAGTTTGGGCGGTTTGACGTCACGTGGAGAATAAGCCTATAGGTTGTGTTGTGTGTGAGATTCGAACTACGGCCATGATGTAACTAAGCCACAGTGTGTGCGGCTGTCATATTGCAGACGAAGATTCACTGTGGACGATCTACATCATTATCTCGATGGTAGCGTGATACTAGTGCGTGCTAACTGCTAACGCTACAAACTATTAACCTATCGCGTTCCTCTAGCCAAATATCGGTCAGTAGACAGTCACTCATAATACTTGCAAAACTAGATGTTTCATCATCAAATGCAGTTGAACTGCGGTGTTGTTTTCGTACTCTTCTGTGTGAATAATTAATTCTTGTTCGTTATTTATCACCGTAGTGACGTGTTAGTGCTACTGTAGTATAAGGAAGCTATATACACTATTATCCTGACAATCACGCTTATGCCTATACAGTTATCCTACGACTGGCATCATCGATATGTATTTCCTTGTGTCACCGTATGTATAATATATACTAGATTCTGTAACAATGGAACGCTAGTTTCTAATATACATAAGGAATACAGTAATAGTAAGAATACTCATGAATACGTAACTGTACAAGCTAGTAGCTACACAAAGCATAATTGGTCTACTGATACGTCCAATATACGTAGCCGCAACATCTTCGAAGGGGTGACGGGGTTGGGGTGGGGGGGGGGGGGGGGGTCATGACGAATAGGTCTGTGTTAACCTGCCAGCTAGAATCGCCTCTACAAGTTAAAATATACACCTTCACCGTTGTTCTAGGGGAAATATCATACACGTGTGTACTGTCTGAAACGCTTGAGTTGGGCACTAGTAGATACCAACATAACAACAATAGTAAAAGTAAGTAACAATAGTAAGATAACAACAGTAGTAGTACCAACATAGTATTGATTTATCTCGTTGGATACAAATAATTTTACTTATTTTAGCTCTAACACAATCAAGATGGTGACTAAGATATTCTAGCCGGGCTCAGTATGAGTAAGGATTAAGTTGTGAACAAAATATATTATAGCTCTGATATCTTTTAACTTCAATTAAATCCGCTAACGAATTGCTAAGAAAAAAAAAAGAAAAAAGCAGCAATAATGGTAGTCATGATTAATGGCAGAAATTATGAAAGTCTCCTCTGTAATTTTGTAAAATTATAATTTATATTTATAATTAATGTAATGTTTGTTTTATATAAATGTTACCTTTTTTTTTTGTAAATAAAGTCCAGTTTGTAATTTAGTATGTAACTAGGATGATTGGGTGTCATAAGAGCTTCTGTCTGAGCGATGTGTCAAGAGCTTCTTGCCATTCTGGTTCCGTCCAGTAACATTCATCCGGTTTAGCCAGTTTCAGTAGAGTTGTACACAAAGCAGCAATACGGTGAGTGACTGCTCTCATTCAAAACTTTAGGCTATAGAACCCGTGGACCAAAGTTCAGGGTTCGACAGGAGCTAGAATACGTCACACGTGCCTATCATTGTTGGCTTTCTGCGACCATCATATTCCCAAGCTGTGAAATTAATGTTATTTACGCACCTTCAAGGTTGTGACATTTAATCTCACTATAAACACCGCGAAATTAATCTTGTAGTAATATCTTGAGGGCGCTACACAATATTTAAAAACTGGTTACCATAACCATTATTTAGTTTCGTAAGAACTAAATACCGGATTAAAACAAGTTAAAATATTTTAGTCTTAGGGTTGTTATTTTTTTAAGACACGGTTAATAATTAGTTGTTTTCCAAAATGACAATCTTAATTGTTGCAATATTATTTTTGTTTATATCCAAGTTTTGGTTCTTATAAAACTACATATTGGTTAGTAGACTTTTTTAAAAATATTATGTAGATATTATATTACTAGAAATTGTTTTTGCGCGGTTTTAAATGTTCGTACACACCTTTGCCCTGATAGTTCTGACCAAAAGCGGTGTTTGAATTGTTAATTTTTTTCGACGTATTGATGGAATCTCTCTGTTGTGAACTTTCCTTGGATGTTTTCAAGTTGGCTTTCTTTACACGTAGTTCGTTGACAGGAGTCATTGACGTGTGCGAGTTACGTAATGGGCTATTTTTTGCAGCTTCTTTGTATAAGCTCATTTGCTCTTTTGTTAGGCGGGCTTGTTTTTTTCCCATCAGCATTTGTGCTGTGGCCAAGCAAGGCAAGAACCGTCTTACGAGCTATCATCTCATTAGTTCTTTTTAGTGGAAAGTTTACCATTTGCTTCGAGCATATAGGCAGAAGTCTCAACCAGCATTATGGTGTATCGTGTTATTTATTGCATCATTATTAGGGGCTATAGGAAGGCCTATACGCTCAGCACTCTCACACGCATAACTATAAAGTTAAAGAAGACGTAGGATCAACCCGTCCAAGAGTGACACTGCTAGTCGTAAGAGGCGACGAAAGAAGACCCTGTTCCTTTCCCCCATATGTCCTACCATCCTCCCACTTGACCCTGTCCAGCAAAGATAATAATAATATAAATAAATAAATAATTACTCAAATTATTGTTAATTTTCACGAACATTTTTTAAATAAATTCATTTATATTTATCTAGTATCGTGATCTCATAGTAGTTAGTGTTTACAATACGTAGTTCCGATTTCCGATTCGAAAAACTTGTTTGTTTTTTTCGTATATTTAGAGTCATCCTGTGAACGTGCATTGCATATTGAAATAAGATGCCCCTATACATAAAATATTTGGTACATGTTTTGTTGCAATTATGTAAGTTTTCTTTCACGAGATTATAGAAAAATTATTATATTGTCTATTAAAAACACGATTACCTAACTATTAAAATGTTAGCATACATTCGCTTATGGAACGGCAGTTTATTTTGTTTTAATGCTTTGTATAACTTTAAGATATTTCTTATGTATCAAAGATACGAACGGAAAACGGAAAACCATTCTCATGCTTTTTGAGTTCGGGGCTAAAAGTCTGTCGCTCACTAAATTCTAATATTTATGGAACAGTGTTGTTAGAAATTACTATCATTTGGATCATAGAAAATTACTTTTGCCCCTACTTTAATAAATGTGTAGCAAACATTACGCGAAAGCCGCCTTGCAGTAATGTCGGTGAGATGGAAATACGTCATGCTAATACTGGTTTGGGGGGTGTTCGACAAGTTGTCTAGTTCTTGAATCTAGTTGGTCGACATCTTCGGGTTTTATGAAATCTCCCGTTTCCGGTGCAGGTAAAGTACTGTTGTCTCTCGAATCCAGTTTCAGAATCGCTACTTGGAGCAATTGTTAAAGGTGACATGACATACAGACATCAGTGCCATGGCATGGCTATTGCACACGTGGCGAGCTTGCACTTATAGACCGGAGGTGAACCGCCTCCACACGGTTGACAGATATCTGTCAACATTGTATACATAGTCTAGCAGCTGTATGTAGCTCGTCCGGCGAGACACTTTTGATGTGTTGATATGAGTATGCCTCTCTAGCTGATGTTTGCAATGTAGGCCTACACGTTTTATTTTACGGTGGATTTGAATATAAGTGGAACATGTTTGAGACGACGCACTATGTAACACACACTAATAAACTAAATAGTTTGATACGTTCATAACACAATTCAGTACAACATAAAATACAATGCATAATTTACAATTTCTGCGTGGAATCATGATAGACCGGTAAAACGTACTCTGGATAAAACACTCCATCAGCTAACACTATCAAACTGGTCAATAGTTAGAGTGGCACTTAACCCTGTGGTCACTCGTTACATCTTGAGCAACTGCAGCTTATATGCGTGTTTGTAAGAGACAATGTATATAAGGGGTGTCTGTCTGCACTCTGACAGGCTGGGTCACACAGAACCCTCCTTGTGTCTTCAGGGGTGTCTGTCAGCACTCTGACAGGCTGGGTCACACAGAACCCTCCTTGTGTCTTCAGAGGTGTCTGTCAGCACTCTGACAGGCTGGGTCACACAGAACCCTCCTTGTGTCTTCAGAGGTGTTTGTCAGCACTCTGACAGGCTGGGTCACACAGAACCCTCCTTGTGTCTTCAGGGGTGTTTGTCTGCACTGACAGGCTGGGTCACACAGAACCCTCCTTGGGTCTTCAGGGGTGTTTGTCTGCACTGACAGGCTGGGTCACACAGAACCCTCCTTGTGTCTTCAGGGGTGTCTGTCAGCACTCTGACAGGCTGGGTCACACAGAACCCTCCTTGTGTCTTCAGGGGTGTCTGTCAGCACTCTGACAGGCTGGGTCACACAGAACCCTCCTTGTGTCTTCAGGGGTGCCTGTCAGCACTCTGACAGGCTGGGTCACACAGAACCCTCCTTGTGTCTTCAGGGGTGTCTGTCAGCACTCTGACAGGCTGGGTCACACAGAACCCTCCTTGTGTCTTCAGGGGTGTTTGTCAGCACTCTGACAGGCTGGGTCACACAGAACCCTCCTTGTGTCTTCAGGAGTGTCTGTCTGCACTCTGACAGGCTGGGTCACACAGAACCCTCCTTGTGTCTTCAGGGGTGTTTGTCTGCACTCTGACAGGCTGGGTCACACAGAACCCTCCTTGTGTCTTCAGGGTTGTTTGTCAGCACTCTGACAGGCTGGGTCACACAGAACCCTCCTTGTGTCTTCAGGGGTGTCTGTCAGCACTCTGACAGGCTGGGTCACACAGAACCCTCCTTGTGTCTTCAGGGGTGTTTGTCTGCACTCTGACAGGCTGGGTCACACAGAACCCTCCTTGTGTCTTCAGGGGTGTTTGTCTGCACTGGGTCACACCAATCTTTGGTCACACCGAACCCTCCTTCTGTGTATAGGGTCGTGTTGTCTGTATGGTAGTGGTAGGAGATGACGCTAGCTCCCCACTCCTGTGTTGTATTCTCGTCCATGCACCGGCACGCCGTGACTGCCGAGTGCTGCCTCCTCAGTCACCGTCGAGGCTTGCCAATGCGAGCAGCGCGCCGCAGCACCTTAGCTCTAGCTTAGCACACCGTGCATGCTCATTAAGCTCTTTGGAACATTTCGAGGTAACCTCTTGCTTTATTCAATTTCGCCGGAATGTTCTCACATCTGTTTCTTTTTTGATGTGTCCATCTACTTTACCAAATATATTCTTTCAGTTCAAGACTGTTTCACACTAATTATCTCTGTAAGGGGTTGCCCGTGGCAACAGTTCAATGTTTACAATCGTAAGTGGTGTAGGATTGCACTACAGTTGCTAGAAAATGAGAGGTAGCTTGTTTGTTTTCTGCCTTTCAAAAGTTAATCTTATTCGTCGAATGTTTACAGAGAATTAAAAGTGATAAGCCAAGGTTAACTTGGCTTGAAGTACTAGAAAGGTCGTTGGCGTTTGCATGTTTACTGTGCTAGCCTAGTTGTGTGTTCTTTCACGTTTGTGGAGTAGCTTTTCAAGCGATCACTCACCAATTTCAGATCTACTATGCATCTTCAATACACGTAACATTAAGTGGAGTTCCATTTCTGAAGTGCTCATATCACGAGCACGTGCTCGTCACGTTCATTAGACCTTTGGCTCCTCAAAGACACAGGTGATAAGCTTCTCGTTTGCGATTGGATGCGAAGACTAGTTTATTTTTGTTTGTTTTGGCACTGATTATGTCAATTGGCGATTAAAAGTGAAGTGAATTCATCGCGACAAGTTATAGTTGTACTCTCGTGTGATTTGAAACAATATTGGCAAGTGTAACAACAGTGTGCGACTCTTGATACAATACTTCACAGTATTTATTATAAATATGTACATTATTAATTAACGAGTGGTTTCTGTGTTGAGGTTATCTCGCACGAAACATTACTGTATTTCCTACCTCGGTTATGTATCCCGTAGCTTCTGCCCTCGACTGTAATAAAACAGCGTGAAGTGAAGTCAATACAAGGTTTGTGCATAAGTAGTTTCGTACGATTGAAGGTGAACATCTTTGTGTCGTGTTGTCAAACAATAAAGACAGACATAAACAGTGGGAAAAGTGGTTCGTAGCGATTTCCCTCCACGTGGTTGTGTTGTTGTTGGGTGCGCCTGCGCACTACATCGCGTTACAAGCGTCGGTCGGGCCCTGCGCACCGTACACCGTAGCCAATGCCGGCTATTTGCATGTACATCATCTGTCCGTGGTTCATGTTGGTACTCTATTTGATTTATGTTGTGATAGCCCTTTAGCAATGGCTATCTAGACACGTTTATGTAACGAAGAGATCGAGTTCTTCTACAGGTGACTAAAAGGGCATCCCTCATTAATTGAATCACATGGTCGTAATATTTTAATTCTTGGTAAGCATTGTTTAGCTTAAGAAATAAACCCAGCAATGAAGAGGGAAATTGAATGACTATTTGTATCAGTGATGAAGAGGAAGAGGAATAACTCCACGTTTTAGGAATATGGGGGTGATATCCCTTGATAATGAAAAGAATTACATGATGGGCTACAATTGAAGCTATCGTGATTTTTATTGAAAGAAAATTCCAACGTGGATCTGGTAAAACTCCCTTGAAAGTAAGAAGCCCTCTGGGACCATTGTTAGAGAGGCCAGAGTCGTTCTTCGGTTCAGTGCAATAGCCCGGCCAGCCCTAGCTTCTGGATCAATAACTCCCAGGGCATCTTCCCCGCCCCCATACGCCCGCCCTTCATCCCTCACACGCGCGATTGTAAACCCTCGCCTCGGCAGTCCATTCCACGCGCTTCGCCCCCTTACGTCGCAACACACGGGGCACACGGTCAGCTTGTTACGTGGTGCACAAATAGAAACATTCGTGATTCGAAGACTAAGGGTATGTCAATCAGGGAATTATTATTTCTTGTGATACAGTAATAGGCAAACGTTATTGGACCCTCTGCTTTAAAAACACCAATTATAAGCCAAACAGAGGGGGTCGCATTTTCATCAAAACAAACTCGTCGAAGATTTGACGAGATATTTTCGAGTTCTGTCTGAAAAGCTCGAAGGTTAGATTTAAACGAAGGTTTATGAACAATACTTGTTACGTTTTGCCACGTTCGCCTGAAGATCAACATTCAGAACACCACTCTGAATAATTCATCGAGGCACGACCACGACACTCTCCGGACTGGACAAGGTTGCCAAACATCTCACACAACTTGAAAATGTCTGGTTAGTTCTTTAAGCGCGGTAAGAAATTTCGCATCAAACATTGTGCGAATCAAGGAACCAGTGAAAACCAGTTTCGTAGCACCAATTACTTCAAGTTGCAGTAAACAAACGTTGGTAGTGAAAGTGCCGTACCATAAACACCGCAAGAAAATAATAACACTGGTTAAATACTTTGACATAATTTTACCGTCACCTAAATGCACCGATCTGATTCGTTGCTGTGATTACGAGAACATACCAATGAACAGGATTGTTCTTAAGTGGTTTGCAGGCTTCACGTGTTCCTCAAGAGAAACCAGTCGTATTGAAGTACCATCGCGGGTATGGTAATTGATAACAATCTCACACATCTCGGCAAATCGTATGATTTTGCTCAAAAACTAAATATTACACAACTCAAAGTACAAAATGTTAACCCAAATCTAAAGGCAAGGTCAGCTGATTTTCACGTTTGCCCCAATTAATGTTTTCTTAACAATCTCTTGCAGAATCCATCCAATAACTTCCACCGTTAGTACGGGGATAAACACACACACTCACACGCGCGTATTCTCGTTGTTCATCTAAACGTAAGGGAGGTTAGATGTTGGTATAATGACGGCTACAGATTTACGGATGTTGATGAACACTTCAACGACAGTCGGTAGCATCAGTGCTCAGCGCATTCAGAATCCTGCTCTTCCCCGTCTCAAGCCAGACCTGGACCTAAGTGACAGCTCGCTGGTCGCTGTTTACTGTTTTGTCAAGAACTACATAGGGTGAGTTACCTGATTACACGTGCACAAGGCAGATAGGCCTACGTGAGAGTGACTCTATATACCTATATTAACAATACCCACGTTTGTTTGATCATTGGTATTCTACTTTCAAAGGTGAGCCAGTCAATATTTTATGAAATTCAAAGACTGGAATGGTTTTATTACTCAACTGCTATTTATACAACGTCGGCCCTTTTGTCGCCTCTTACGACCAGCAGAGGTACCCTGGACCTATTCTACACTCGGGCTAACGGGAGACGTGTTTACCATAGTCTCGTTGGTCCCCGTTTGTTGTGGTGTTGCATCCTATTTAGCGCGTTGTTTGTTGTTGTTATTGTTATTATACAACATCTTACATGTACTTTTACTAATTTCGACTCAACTCCTACATTTTTGCAGTTCTGAACTTAACACATAGCATAATATAAACATATACATTTGGTCTCATGCAGATAGTGATGAACTGATTGAAATATTGTCTAATTTTTCTAATGTTACTTCTTTCTACCAATGTTATCAATCTCAACGGACGCTATGTATGTGTGTGTGTGCACGAAACTTGATGCATGTGATCACCAATCACTTAGTGACGTATTTCTCCGCCCATAATGAAGATCATGGCTTTACCGATTCTAACTACTCTCTTGCGACAATTGAATGGGTTCCACTTGACTCCACGAAGTGACAATAACACTTTATGTGTAAGCGTAAGTATTCTTGAAGGTTGCTTGAATGCACGCAAAAAAAGAGACCCGTCACATGCCAGTATAGGCCTACTTCCAATCTATCGGTTTTTTTGTTTTTTTTTCTCAATATCTGGTATGCAGGATAGATAGTCTTCTCTTTTTATCGAATGTATCATGGCAGCAAATTGTTCACGAAATGAGTCCGACCTGCAATAATTGTTACTGGGAAACGAACATTATAGCCGTATAATAAACTGCAGCTCGCGATGATCCGGATGAAATGGGATACTTCTCTACGACACAAGATCTGGGTGACCTATTTATTGGAGCTAAATCCATGTCGCCAGTTATTTTACTACCCCATTTGAAGGTTGTATCTGCAGCAGCATCCGGAAGGAATTAGGTTAGTTGACGTTGAAGCTAGCTGTAATGTAAACCGCTTGCGAAAATAAATGATGAAATGAAATAGATAGACCAATAATTATAAAACAACAGACAATAATAATAGCAACAGTAATTAATGATGCCTTTAGTACCTAGTTATTTTATTTTCCCCTTTTGTTTGATTTCAGATAATTTTGATATTATAATGAAGAATTATTATCCTGGTGTTATATCTCCAACCAGCATTGAGTCAGTATTTTAATAACTTAGGTGCAACATTAAGTGACAATACTATGTTATAAGGCGTAAGGTGGGGAACAAAGATCGTTCGCGTTTATTAAATGATGGCTCTATATATTTCCCACAAAACCAACAAGGCTTATCAGTGGGTTGTTTTAAATGAAATACCAGTAAATTTGCAGGGAAACGCAATTTGTAATTATAGAACGAAAATATACAACGCTATGTGCAAACAAAATTAAATATACAGACGCTATAAATGAATAAATTAACGCTAAGAGGTGAAGAAATTACGGCATGGAAATTCCTTATCTTATACGTATACGTATAGTTAATTTGCAACGTATAAATGCCATCCTATAGTTAATAAAACTAAGGCTGGAGGGAGTCATAACGTATAGTGTTTTCAAGGTGATATGTCATATGTTAGATATCATGTCGGCGACGTGCTGAACAAACTGTGATTGTATGATTAAAGCTCGGTGTTCAATCTAGAGTTATGTATTCATCCTTGATTTAACTTGTTCTGTACCATGGAAACAGCCAATGGCAATACACAACATAGAATTTACTTGCTACTTTGGTCATTGAAATACGTACTGGACATAAGGAGAAGTTACGAACTTCATATGCTGGGAATCAGTGAAAAGTGTCGCGTGCATAATTATCATATTGTGTAACGAAAGAATATACCAACCTTGCAGTTGTACCGGACCATAATCTTAATGTCTACTTTGTGGGTGACTAAGGTCCTGATAACTAAGTACTAAGTTTGAAGCTTCTGATTGGTGGTTACCCTAGTGAAAACCAGTTTTCAGACAAAAAAAAATGTCGACAAATAGTATCCTAAAACAGTTGATGATAACAATTCGTTCTAATAAGTGTAGACAAAATATGAGTTATTACTAAGTATCTATTGTCCACTTTCTGTCGACCTT